>JAFVLL020021672.1:0-51178 GCA_021397915.2 Tor tambroides
TAAAATATATGAAAGTCTAATGTTTATCAGTACATTACAGAAAATAATGAACTTTATCACAATATGCTAATTTTTTGAGAAGGACCTGTACTTCTCTCAACTCCTTAACTGAACCAAAAACAGGGGGGTGAAAGTAGTGTTCAAAAGTAAAAGGCACTCTCTCCCTACAGCTTCCCTTTTACTTCACACCAATAAAGAGAATAATACTAATATTTAAATATATATCTGCAACTTAACTTCAATAAAGCAAAAACAGGGTTAGGTATAGTTCCCCCCCAAAACACAGCTCAGAAGCACTATTAGCCACTTGCTAATACACAACCCTAAAGTCAGAGGACAAACAACAATCCACCAAGTGTTCAATCTGGAGCAGGGGAGAAGTGTGTCTCTTCTAGCAGCAAACACTGGACTGCCTTTATATACTCCACTCTCAGTCACAGGCACGCCCTGATAATGAGCTACAGGTGACGGTGATTCAGCCTGAGAGGGAACAGAGTGTGAGAGAGAGAGAGAGAGAGAGACACCAAGCACAACACAGGGCACACAACCACGCCGACGTTTGTACCAAAAAAACAACAACAATACGTCCAGGGACGTAATACTCCGTTAGAAAGGGCCTGATCTTTCTGATGTTGTGCAATGCAAACCTGCAAGATCGTTTGTATATATACATTGTCTACATTGTCTTTTATTCAGGTCTGAGCATTACTGAGAAGACAGTGCTGAAGCCGTGTGTGAGGGAGTTCTGGGAGAATCTGTGTGGTTGGGTAGTCCCTGCTTTAGAAGGAGGGAGTCTGAACATCTTTGCTCCCCTGGCAGCTTCTGGTAGAGTTTATCTGTTTTGTCCCAGTGGTATTTTGTCCCATTTGAATTTACTGTAGGTATCTTTTATTCAGGAGTAGTTCTGTATTGATTGTTCAGTTGCAGGGATGGATCTGATGAGGAAGTTGTTCATTTTGACTGGTCTGAATGTCAGAGCTCCCACAGGGATCTGTACGGGCTCCTACCAGCACAGTGAGTTGCAGAAAAATTATGATTATGATTGTGATTAAGATTATGAGTACAACATATTATTGAAAAAACTATAAATCTAAATATATAAAATACTGTTTCATATACTTATTGTATAATATATCTTTATATATCAAAATAATATTGATTTGAAAAGCAGTCATAATAATATTTATTGTTTGTTTATTTATTCTTTTAAATTATACGTAAATTAAATCAAGTATCACGTGTTTCTGTTTTTCTGCTAGTTCTCAGTGAGTGATCTGGGTATGGTGAGTTTCCTCCGTTGGTGTACTTGAGACCCTCCTTCTGAGCTGGTGCAGACAGGCTGAATGGATAGAGGAAGCCTGTAAGCATTTGCGGAAACAGCTGGGGCCACAGCTGCACTTCATGTGTCAAGAGATAAGAGGCCGCATCCTGGGCAAGTCAGAAATTAAAACATGCAGTTACGTCAGTTACATACCTTATATTTACCCTCCTTTGTGTGTACTCAAACCATTTTCCTTGTTTGTGTGGCCTTTCCAGGTCTGTTCCTCTGGGATCACATAAAGATGCCTGTCATTTCCCTTAACCCATTAAAACCGGATCACACATCTGTGTGTGTTTACCTTTAAGACCGGATCACGCATCTGTGCGTATTCACCATTAAGCCCGGCAAACGCGTCTGCATCAAATTAAGATTTTAGTAGGCGCTGACAAATTTTGACAAATATTTCTGGAAACCTTAGGTTTTGGGAGGGGGTTTACAGAAAAGTACTTAGGCATAAAAAGGCCTTTTTTAGCAGGCGTTTTAAGCCTAAATGGGTTAAATCAGAGGTCATGCAGTGTTTGGTTCATGGGCTCGTGGCACTGATGAATGAGACTTCGGTATGCAAGAAACATTTTGTTCCAGTAAATCTCAGATTATCTTGCTGCATTATACTAAATCTGATTCACTGTCATGCTGTAGGATGATCCCTTAGACTTCTTGGGTCACTTTCTACTGAAGTCATCAGTCAGCAATGGTTCGAAGAACATGGACCCACTGTTTCTTACAGAAAGTGCTTCCTTTAATGGCCTCAATCCAGAACCTCCAAAGGTTAGAGCTAATGCTTTTGTTTTAGATCATTCATTTGATTTACCAAATGCCTTCAGTGCCTAAAAATTTGTGTTTTTGTTAGGGATTGTTAAGTGATGCAGATAGACGCAGTGCTGTGTGCAAAGAGCTTTTAAATAGTGAGAAAACATATGTGAGGCAGCTTCAAGCGGTGGCCACAGTATACTACACCCCTCTCAGAGCAGCACTGGACTCCAACAGAGCCATCATCAGCTCTGTCAGTCTCATCACCGTCTTTTGCCCTCTTCTGGACATTTTGGAGACAAACAGGTAAAATATTTAGCATATTTTCACATATACTTTTCTGTTTTTATTTCTGTTACTTTCTCATTTTTCTTAGACTCTGCTCTTCACAGTGTTTTTTTGAAGGAACTGACTGAGAGGTGGGAGAAGTGGGGTCCGCTGCAGTGTATGGGGGATGTTTGTGTCAAATTTTGCACCAAGTTACGGGTCTACACTGACTTTTTCAACAACTATCCTACCGTTCTCAGAACTATAGACAAGGTATGTTAATGTAAAGTATTTCCTAGGATGATAACTTCTCATTATATATTATAAAACAGTTATACATACATACTTGAATAAAACTTGACTTGAATAAAACTCTCCAGAAATTAGAATGATTTTAATTGTTGAATTATATATAATACATTTTGATATATTTTTCAAAACTGATGTAAAGTCAGAAAAGGAAAAGTCTTATTAAAAGAATAAAATTCTTAAAAATAAAACTTTAGTGAATAGTTTGGTATATTTCATTGTCATCATAATCAAAGCAGAAAAGCAGTTTTGATAAAATATAAATATTTGAAAAACTGCCAAATCAAAATAATGTGGCACAAGCAATGTGCGGAAGCATGCAGGGGAAAAAAACAGGAAACAGGATAAAACAAGAAATGATAACATAGAGACCCCTGCAAACCTCATGACTTTGTCAATGTCAGCAAGTCTTTTAAAATATCAGATGATTTTACCAATTTATGACAAGGAAAGGTTAGTTCAGGTACAACCCCATAAAACTAATAATATCTGTGAATTAATAATTCATGACATTTATGATATATAATAATTGATAAAAGTGACAGTAAATACATTGTCACAAAAAATTACAAATTCATGTTTTTCTTTTCTGTTCATGAAAGAATTCATCAAAAAGTATAATGCCTTCCACAAAAATGTTAAGCAGCACCACTGTTTTAAACATTGATAATAAGAAGAAATGTTTCTTGCGCCAAATATCAGAATGAATTCTGAAGGATCATGTGACACTGAAGACTGCAGTAATGACTGCTAAAAATTCAGCTTTGGCGCCACAAGAATAAATTACATTTTAAAATAGAAAACAATTATTTTAATAATATTTCAGACTGTTACTGTTTTTATTGAACTTTTGATCAAATACATGCAGTTTTGGTAAGCATAAAAGACTTCTTTACAAACAAACAAGCCAAAAAAGTATTTTAATACTTCTGGTGTATAATACATTTTATATACTGAATCATTGTTATTATCTGTTACATAATTTTGTGTTTTGTAGTGCCGTGAGATGCTTCCTGTATTCCGCAGCTTTCTGAAAAGACACGACCGGACTGTTGCTACCAGAATGCTGAGGTACAGTAAAAATGACAGCTTGGCTAGTTTTCAGACAAATGACAGTTGTACAAGAGCGACTATAGCAACACTTCAACTTTACATCCAGTCTCCAGGAGCTGTTTCTCACACCATCCGCAAGAGTGGAGGAGTATGTAACTTTGCTTCAGGCATTAACACTACACACACCGTCTGAGCATCCGGACTACACACTCACTGCTGACCTACAGAGGCTTCATCCACAAAGTGTGTTGAAAAAAAAAGATCTCAGTGATTAAATATGAACATGTATGTGTGACAGTTCTTTGTTATTCACTTCTAGTTGAAAAAGAGTCTGGATCGAGACTTGAGAATCAAGGAGGCACAGAGCAAAGCTGCCCAGTAAGTTGCATAGTCATCGCAGCAGTCATTTATTTACAGAGATCAGGTTCTCTCAGGCCATTAAAAGCCACAAGGCAAGTTTTCTGTACTTAAAACAACAGAATTAAGTCTGTGATGGACAGCCATATGTATTTGCAGTTCACCATATGCAGATGTCAGTGTTCATACACACAGTATAACAGAGTATTTTTGTACTTTATTTAGAATTTGTTAGAGGAAAGCAGATACTTGATCACCACACAGGATGTGGCATTACTGAGCTGCCTTAATGGAGACATTGCTGCCTCTCTCAGGTGCTGCCGCTGACTTGAGATCAAATGACAGAGAAACAGGAGTCTCTCTGTCTACCTCAAGCCAGTCTTATTCTGTTTGTAGACGACTAACAACAGCATTTTTTATTAAAGAAATTGTTCACTCAAATTAAAAATTGTCATCTTCAGGCCATCCAAGGTGTAAATGAGTTTATGGTGAGAAATGAGAAATCCAGCATTACTTTTGGAATGAGTAAATGTGACCCTGGACCACAAAACCAGTCTTAAGTCGCTGGGGTATATTTGTAGCAATAGCCAAAAATACATTGTATGGGTCAAAATTATTGATTTTTCTTTTATGCCAAAAATCATTAGGATATTAAGTAGAGATCATGTTCCATGAAGATAATTTGTAAATTCCTTACCGTAAATATATCAAAACTTCTTTTTTGATTAGTAATATGCATTGCTAAGAGCTTCATTTGGACAACTTTAAAGGCGATTTTCTCAATATTTAGATTTTTTTGCACCCTCAGATTCCAGATTTTCAGATAGTTGTATCTCGGCCAAATATTGTCCGATCCTAATAAACCATACATCAATGGAAAGCTAATTTATTCAGCTTTCAGATGATGTAGAAATCCCAATTTTCGAAAACTTGACACTTAAGACTGGTTTTGTGGTCCAGGGTCACAAATGAGAAACTTAGCATTACATCACTTGTTCACCAATGGATCTTCTGCAGTAAATGGGTGCCATCAGAAAGAGAGTCCAAACAGCTGAAAAAAAATATCACAATAATCCACAAGTAACCCACATGATTCCAGTCAATCAGTTAATGCCTTGTGAAGCGAAAAGCTGTTTGTTCGTAAGAAACAAATCCATCATTAAGGCCTTTTAACTTTAAACAGTCACTTCTGGCCAAAATATGAGTCCACAATTACTAATAATGCTTCCTCCAGTGAAAAAAGTCCATTTCCTGTTACCCTGTCACATCAAAATCCACCAACATATTTAGCTGTTATCACGTAAATGGTGATTAGTCTGTGCATATTTGTCTTGATTCAGATTACACGACTTTTTCAGTGGAGAAAGCGATATTATGGATTCTCTGTTTTAGCTAGAAACAACAGTTTGAAGTGAAATACTTACCTTAATGATGGATTTGTTTCTTACAAACACAGCTTTTTGTTTCACAAGACATTAATTGATGGACGAGTCGTTTGGATTACTTGTGGATTATGATGATGTTTTTATCAGCTGTTTGGACTCTAATTCTGACAGCACCCATTCACTGCAGAGGATCTATTGGTGAGCAAGAAATACAGTAGAATGCTACATTTCTCTGGATCTGTTCAGATGAAGAAAAAAAAAAACTCATGGCCCGAGGGTGAATGTGCTAAGCAAATTTTCATTTTTTGAAGAATTTCTTTATAGAAGCAGATTTACTCAAGCAACCCTACTGATCTGTGATGTGTTCATTCTCTCTCTTTTTTTTCTATTCAGGATGTATGAGCATGTGAGTGACCTGGGATTGTTTCTGTTCAATGATGCTCTAATGCTGACCGAGAGGAGTGTGTCAAACACACCTTTTTGTCTGGCAGTGAGCACGACTCACACCTTTCTGGCCTCTGTGGCCCTTCACTGTCTAAATCTCACCGAAATCACAGACACAAAGTGTACGTGTCATTATTATTACATACTGTAATGTAATGTTCATGATGTCCCATAAATTAGCAATATATACTATATTACACCACACTGCACTACCAGACAAAAGTTTGGAATAATTATGATTTTTTAAATCTCTTACGCTCACCAAGGCTGCATTTATTTGACTTTTATTTGGCTTATATGTCATATTTATTATTGTTGTAATATATAAAATTAAATATACATTTGAACCTATCCATAATCTTTTCAGATGTTCGAAATGCTTTTCAGCTGGAGAGCCCAAAGCGCCAGTGGATCTGTGCTACAGATAGAGAAGAGGACAAGATCAGGCTGATGTCTGATTTACGCAGTGCTATAAATGCTGCTATAACACGTAACTAAAGATGAACATAGTATTCACTACTACAAACTATATGAAGAAACTATGATGGACACTAGATAGTCATATGGCTGTTTTTTCATTTGTTTTATTACCAAGCAAATTGAATGGGTATGAATGTAACATTTGATTATGCATGATTAAAGTATGAATTATTGCAATATAAAAGTCTGTATCTTTAGGTATACTGGATGATTTTAACCTTGTGATTTTTAAGTTTTGAATATATACATGTTACTTTATTGCTGAAACAATGCAGAAAAATAGGATAATCATACATGGGGCCATACAATAATTTCAATGATAGTTTAAATATTCTTCATATTTTATGTGCACACTTATGAAGGGTATAAAAGCATTTATTTCACATAAAATATACCGTTCTCACACAATGTTTCAAATTTAGATTGCACTATGGGATCTTCCACAGGAGTACAGATATCAATGGGACAATTATACAAAACATACAAAGACAATTAAAAAGACAAAAATCCCTCGCCATGTTCCATGGTTACACCTTAGCTGCAAGATTAGCTGCCACTTATAATTCTTGTAGAATTAAATGACATTTTAAAACTATTACTGTTAATCCAATGTATTTAGTGTCTTTTTTCCTCTTCTATGTCTACACACAACATGTATCCATCATTGTAGTGTGCAAAATTGTGGTATCTGCATAGTTGCATATATGTTTTGGTATCAGCAGGATTTGCATGTCTGCTTTAGACAAGAAAATACACAAAATATATTAATATCAACCTTTACCAGAAAGCCAACATTTTGGAGTACTAGTACTACTAGTTCTTGACTTGCTTTTTTGCACAAATAGGTTTTTGTGCAAACATACAGACAACCTTTCAAAAGGTTAACAAAATCCTTAACTCTGGTTATAATCAACATAAAACAGAATGATCATGTTTACAATAAGATTAGGCCTTAATATATATATAAAAAACAATTATTAAATTATCTATTGCTTGATCTCTTCAACCACCCACACAACAATAAAAAAAGTCTTATAAACCAAAGAAATATATGGTGAAATATCACCTGTTTTGGGATCCATTTTAAACTTTAAAGTGCTGGAATCAATCACATCAATTAAAAAAATAATTAGTATACACCACTCCTTCATTGATTCAACATAATAAACATATAAGATATTGGAAAAATTGTCGTCTTGCATGGAAAACTACTAAAGCACAGAACGTCCAAGGACTTTGGATCATGACTCCAAAGCAGGATACATGTATCTTAAGAACACAATGCAAATACCTTTGCATTCAAAACAAACAACATTTTTCAAACAGAGTACTGTGCCTCTGTTAAAGACTTTCTCATCATGCTCAAAAGTGGATTGTGAATGCAGAACCTGGTCTGCTGATGTTTATCTGGTGTAATAAACTCTGTAATAGATGACCTTTGGCCTCCAGAGAGAGTAGGAATTGTCAAATTTCAGAAGATGAACTCCTTGACCAGGATATTGGTGACTGCCTGCATAAACTTCCTCATGGCTGTCACGACGGGAAACAGGAACAACCTCATGTACCAGTGGACATCGGCCCTGATCTGTCTGCTTTTCTCCTTCAATTAGTTTTGTGCCTTAAATTAGAATAGAAATAGAATAAAATTAAAAATAAATATGGTCCCACTTTATATTAGGTGGCCTTAACTACAATGTACTTACCAGTGTTGGGTTTAAATTACTTATCCACTGAAAAAGTAAAGTAAGGGATTACTGTTCATTTTTAGGTAATTTAATTACAGTTACTTATAAAGTACTTGCGTTACATACTGTAAATAATTTCAACAGTTCTAAAATCAATATTGAATTTGAAATCTAAATTTACAGTCTAAAGATAAAATTGAATGCAGCGTCTTTAACCCTCTGTGCGCCAGCGCGTTCACTTTACGTTTTTCATGATTCACAGAGAAACCTTAAATACTCAGATACAGATATGACTAAAATCAATCGAATCTAAAAAGGGCCTACTTTTATTTGTGTACACTGACAATAACAACAAAACACTGTGCTTTTGTAAAAGAAACAAAAGGAACAGGGTGCACTTTCTCCGTGGGCAACATTCTACGCGTCACAAATATGAACCAAAACTTAGTGAATAGGCCTACTTGACACAGAGACATGAGAAATATGTCTATAAAAAGCTTGAAGTGTCTACTTTTAAATTAATGAATTCAAATCGAAAACGAATATTTGCTGATGTAATCCGTATGAAAGCGAGGCACAGTCTCTCTTGTATCTGAAGCTTGAAGTGTCTACTTTTAAATGAACGAATTCAAATCGAAAACCAATATCTGATTATGTAATGCGTATGAAACTAAAGCGAGGTACAGTCTTTCCCGTATCTGAAGCTTGAAGTGTCCAGCTTTCATTTAAATGAACAAATTCAAATCGAAAACCAATATTATCCGATTATGTAGGCTAATCCGTATGAAACTAAAGCGAGGTACAGGCTTTCCCGTATCTGAAAGCTTGAAGTGTCTACTTTTAAATGAACGAATTCAAATCGAAAACGAATATTCCTGATTATGTAATCCGTATAAAAGTGAGGTACAGTATTTCCCGTATCTGAAAGCTTAGTGTCTACTTTTAAATGAACGAATTCAAATCGAAAACGAATATTCCTGATTATGTAATCCGTATGAAACTAAAGCGAGGTACAGTCTTTCCCGTCGGCCTATCTGATCTCATTATATGCAGTCACCTGCGCACAAACACCCCAACTAGATACAAAAAATAGATTAAAAAAAAAAAGATTCATCTAATTTTCATCATTTTTGAAAGAAGACCTGCTATGAGGAATACGCTGGAATTTACCTCAGAAGAACAGCGCGATCTGACGCGGCTTTATTCAGCGGAGGAAATCATTTCTGTAATTTATTCTTACCTAATGTGTTATTTTTACATAAACCTGTACGGATTTTACTATACTTTTTACTATAAAGCCTGTACGACTTTTCCTGAACATTGCTTGCCAAACTGAAATGTATTGTTTAACTTTTGTTAAGCTTTTTTGTTATTCAGATTTTGCAGAGTATTTCTATTTGTTAACCAAAGGTGTTTACTTTTTTTTATAAAAATGTTTAGGCCTAAGTATTACAGTTGTTTTAAAGCTAAAAGGCTAAATATTCTATGTCTGACTCAAACTGAAAGAATAAGGACTTTCATTGTCTATGCTTTAAGGTTTATAGGATTTTAAGATGTAGCCTATATATAGCGATTTGAATAATTAAGTAACTTATTGAGTAACTAAATTACTTTTCAGACAGAGTAATTAGTAAAGTAATTTAAATACAATACTGATGATGTAATTAGTAATAGTAATCAATTACTTTTTGAAAGTAACTTACCCAACACTGGTACTTACATTTAAATTAATAATTTGATACAATGCACTTATTGTGTACATACATGTTTTTACATTGTACTTGTATTTTTAAAAATGCCTATATGTAGTTACATCTGTAATTAATTAATTTCTGTAATTACATTTATAATTACACTGTTGACCCATCCCTTACACTTTAACCCACCCTTAAACCTATCCATACCAACAAACCCATATCCCACCTCAATAGCAGCAAAAGTGTTTTGCCACACAATATGAACACAATAAATACAATGTACATATGTTTTGATGTAAGTACATAGTAGTTAAGGCCACCTAATATAAAGTGTGATCATAAATATGATATAATAACAGATATTTGATTAAGTATTTATCTCTTTGTCAAAGAAATCCACCCTCTTACCTTCGTTAGTTTCAGTAGTTTCAGTGCTTGTTGGCATGGTCATGTCTTTCCACTCAAAGTACAGCCCAAAACCGATATCGTAGTGATCAGTGGCGAATTCCCAAAACAGGTGTGAACCATCCTGATGAGTGGGCACCCGTACTGTCAACACCTCCCCTTGGCCCACTGTGCACTGTATATATATATATATATATATATATATATATATATGTGTGTGTGTGTGTGTGTGTGTGTGTGAACCTGGAACACAAAACCAGCCATAAGGGTTAATGTTTTGAAATTGAGATTTATACATCATCAAATCTGAATAAATAAGCTTTCCATTGATGTATGGTTTGTTAGGACAGGACAATATTTGGCCGAGATACAACTATTGGAAAATCTGGAATCTGTTTGTATGTATCTGAGGGAGCAAAGAAATCAAAATATTGAGAAAATTGCCTTCAAAGTTGTCCAAATGAAGCAATGCATATTACTAATCAAAAATTAAGTTTTGATATATAATTACGGTAGGAAATTCACAAAATATCTTAATGGAACATGATCTTTACTTAATATCCTAATGATTTTTACATATACATCTAAATAACTGTTTTCTATTTGAATATATTTAAAATGTATTATAAAATGTATTTCTGTGATGGCAAAGCTGAATTGTTAGAAGCCATTAAGCCAGTTTTCATTGCCACATGATCCTTTGGAATCATTCTGATTTGGTGCTCAATTATTATTATTACTGATGTTCAGTTAATAATGGTTCTTGTAATTGTCGATGATTGCTGCTAAATATTTTTGTGGAAGCTGTAATAATGTACATTTATTTCAAGATTCTTTTATTAATAAAAAGAACAGCAATTATTTGAAATACTTTATGAAATTACTTTTTTGTAACGTTACTGTAACTGTAACATTATTAAGCTGCAAAAAATATTAAGCTGTTTTCAACACTGATAATTACAAGAAAATGTTTCTTAAGCACCAAATCTGATTTCTGAAGGATTAAGTGAGATTGAAAACTAGAGTAATGGCTACTGAAAACTCAGTTTTGCCATCACAGGAATAAATTACATTTTAAAATATGATTAAATAAAAAACTCTTATTTTATATTGTAATAATATTTCAAAATATTAATGTTTTACTGTATTCAATTTATACTGTATATACTCGTAACAAATTTGTGTTTGTATGTATATATACAGGTAAATAATGTTTATTTAATCTCATAATTTACTGTAAATGTCACATGTTCAGCTTTATTTTTAGTATTCTCAAAAAACTGAAACAATTTATGGAATATCGACAAACTACTAGCACTCACTTTTGGCGCTCTATCTGTAACCTCTCAGCGTCTTCTTTTCTTCTCTGTTCCTCCTCTTTTATCCTCCTCTCTTCTTCCTCTCTGCGTCTTGCTTCTTCTTCCAGCCGCCGTCGCTCCTGCTCTTCTCTCTCCAGCCTGAGACGTTCTTCCTCTTCTTTTCTAAACACATAGACACACAGAATAAAAAAGGGCTTCCTACAAGTCTTATCAGATTAATAGATTACTTTATAAGACACTTCAGGCACTATAGATAATACAGAACATACCGTCTCTTCTCTTGTTCCTCCTTCTCAATCTTATGTGACGTCACATATGGTGCAAACAGACTACAACAGGAATTGAGAAGCTTCACAAAGTCCTCCATGGCCTCTTCTTTAGCCATGCTGCCCAGCCGTAGCCATTCTTTCCTGAGAGACGCAGTGAAACAAACTAAATGAAGCATCTATGAACATTGTAGGATTGTGCTATATGGCTTTAAGAATAAAGAAGAATAAAACCCAATTTGTACTGCACATAAATAATATTATTTTACACATCCTTACAAAACATGCTGTGCTGGTACCATGGTATAGTGATGGTACAGTGAATACCATTAATATATGGTAGCATATGTGCAATAATATATGGTAATATATAGTGCATTAATATATATCAAGGCACCATATTATATGGAATTTATAATACTCTATAATACTAGTATTTATAATAATTTTATTGCCTTAATAGAGTCATAATTTGCACAAAAAATAAGCTTATTCCTCCATTACCTTCTGTCGTTTCCCAGTACGTCAAATAACCCAATTTCTGGACATGCATTTGGATCATAAGGACCAACTGTGATCTGCTTATGTAGTGCAACCAAACGGAGATTTTCTTCATATGTGGGGTTGAACGCCTTCCCATTCATTTCTATGTGAGACAATGACAAAATTGACAGTAACCATGATGGACTCCTTGACAACATTTCGGAAAACCTGAATAATGATTATTATGAATGGCATTTCAGTTCCTGAATGGCTGGAGTTATTATTACAATGTATCTAGACCATCTAGACAATGAGTCACAGACAAGGGACTTTAATTTTGTTTTGCTACCAAGAAACAGACAAAACCGCAGGTGTGACGGGACAAAATAAAGTTGTAAACATTTACTGGACAAACAGAAAAGGGAAAGTGAAAGTCTGGGTTATTTCGTTATCAGTTCTATACCTTTAAAGAATTTCAGCGCAAGTTTGAAGAGCTCCTCTAAAGTAAATCCCCAGTTTCTCTCCAAACTCCATGACTTCTGAGGTTCTCCATGATCCTCGCATGATTTATCGTCTTCCTCACTACCGGTCGCGTGAGTCTCGGTGTTAATGCCGTTCTCGCTGGTTTTCTCGGTCTTGTCGTTGTCATGATCTGCTCTGTCAAACTCCATCATGTCAAACTGTCAATACGAGCTGCTGCTACCGTTGCTGCTGTCACAGGTGGCCACGTAGCGCACAAAACACCTCTCTTCCGTATATTTCCACCGGAAATCCCGGATATTTGTGTTATTTTCATCTTATTTATACAGCATTCGCTTTTTAGTTACGTATGTTACTGCGCAGGTAAAACCCGATATGTTCTCCAACGCGTTTTGCATTTGGTTTTAACGCTAAAATGCCACTTTTGACATGAACATTATCTGTGAGCAGAACGCGCAAACTGACCTGACTCGACAAGTCGTATTGCAGCTAGTAAACTGAACCACGTTTCCCTTCAAAGCAAGCTTGAGATATAGTATGTAAAGAATTAGGCTGTCGGATACTTGAGGAACTGTAATATTTTTTACAGTCTTCTGGTTACGCAGTTGATATTAACTGCCGGGATTCCTGTTTACTTTATTTATTTCACGGGAAAAAAAATAAAAAATCCTCTCGTATATAGGGTGAATTCGGGTAATCTGGGACACTTTTTGCAATTTTGACTTCTGCAATTTATTTCGATATCTAACACATTAGATCAACACATTAGACTTTTCTGAAATCCCTAAGATGTTTTCTAACCACACCAAAAGAAAGAATGTAGATATTATACCCAGAAGAGACATGCCACACCTATTAGTGTTTTTGTGCCAAAAAACAAAAATTCTGCCTCAATTTGATAATCTGGGACAGGTCACTTTGTAATCTGGGACATATGTGTTAGGCCTAAAAAAGCCTATATTCACCATACTTTATGCATGCCGAACACAATATCACCAATAGCTCCCTTCATTCTGCTCTCATTCCATTGGTTTAGCTTCTTCGTATTTCTCTCATTTCTCTCTCTCTCTCTCTTCCTCTCTCTTTCTGTTGCCATCTCTTTTCCTGACGCTGTGGTGCCATAGTATTCTGTAATACATTTCATTGAGTTAATTAAAGGCCATGGATATTTTCATATGTTAGCTGACTGTCTGTGTGTGTGTGTGTGTATGTGTATGTATGGGTATGGGTGTGGATGTGGGGTGGGGTTGCGTGCGTGTATGTGTATGTGTATGTGTGCGTTTGTGTACAGAACATTGTCAACTGGCCTGGGCACAGATCCCCCTCCTGCTCAGTGATTTGAACCGTTGTATATACTAAACTAACTGGGAATTTGGGAAATGAAATTAATGGTTTACTTCATCCTGAGACCTTTGCTTGCTATTGGAATACGTTTTCCAGATTCCATCTCTGTAGCATCTCTCTAGCTAGCTGGTTGAGCTAGCTGCTAGCTACTGTGAACTTATGCTAATGTTATAACCTCCAGCATTAACACCCATTTCTCATTATGGCATATATTGGCCCTTGTCATTAGACTTATAAAGTCCCTAAATGCATATTTCCCCCATTTGAAGACTGTCCCAGATTACCCAAAGCATGCTGTCCCACATTCTCAATCATATTTGATAATGTGGGACAACAAAAAAGAAAAAAAAAACTAAAACACATTTTCAACACTTTAATACATATTTTGATGCTTGAATAGATCACAAACATAATTTGACAACAATTAAGAACATTGTCTTATTTATGACAGATTTATCTCCTTAACATTTGTCTAGTCAGAATCCTATGTCACTGACCTTGTCATGCAATTCCCAGGGGAGCTTCTTGATTGACAAGTGCCCTGCCCCTTTCTGTGGAATCACCCCCATGAAGTCATGTGATTTCAGTCACATGACATCCATGCTAAAATTATAGTAAAAGTCCTGTTGACTAAACATTGTTAGAACAGGAAATAAACACACTGGACCTTAGGTGTCCCAGATTACCCGAATTCACCCTATATATTTTTAATAATCTTTTAATCTCTAATGTTTAAAATTAGCATTTCTTTCTGGCTACTCTGTAGAGGTTTCTATGTAAGTACTGGTACTTCTGAATGGGTTGAGGCTGGGATTTAGTGCATTTGAAGTGAAAGTACTTGATGAACATATGTGTGGAGAGCATTCACTCAGTATCGTTATCTCATTTTTGACCAAGATGGCTTTTAGAGGCTTTTGCATCGGAACACTTCATATATAATTTTGGCAAGAAAAAAAGTCCCTTCCAAACCCTGAAACATCAAGACTTTTGGGGTGGTACGAACTTAAAGTTTATTTATAGCATTTAAAAAAACTTTTATCACAATTATTTCAATGAATTTTTACTAAACTGTTCAGAAGTCAATCTCAGCTAATTACGAAGAGAATACTGATACACCCATTGTACATTAAATAAGTCCAACAAACCTCATGAAAAACTGGAAAGCCCAGAATCTTTACAGAAGCAAGGGTTTCCAGTTTGTCATGTTATAACAAGAGAAGACACAAGATGGATTTGGCAATTTTATGGTAGTTTCAAGCTTTTGTCCTGAGATTTTGCCAACAGTCATCCTCCTTCATGTAAATTCAGTATTTAATCCTCTCCTTTGCATTTACAGATTGAAATCACTGAATTAGGCTTGCAAAGGCACCATTTGGAATAAAACACAAAGAATTTCCAGAATCTCTCAGGATTCTATAGAACACGCGGTTATTCAACAAACTGTATGAATATGCACAGTAGTCACTTAATTGTGAGTATTAAATTAATATGACAACAACTGTCGTCTAACCTGAATCATAAATAATATATTTATATTGTAATAAACTATGATTTAATTAAATTACAATAAGTAAACTAAAAGTCACATATATCATATTAGTATTCAATATCAATATTTAAAGAGGCACTATATATTTACATAGTGTCTTATATATCATATTGAGATCACATGACCTGAGAAATACAACTCACTTTATCTCAGTATTATTATAACTATTATTAGACTGCTTCAGTTACAAAATAAAGTCATAATTTCCACAAAGAGATAAAATTACTTTGTGCACAAATCATTTACTTGTTATATATGATGTACGTTCACTAAGAGCACAGAGAGGTCATACAGTAAAAGCACAAGTGCTTTTATTTTCACAGTATAATCTGCTCAGGACAAAATTCTCAGTCTTTCTGTTTCTTTGGCAATAAATGTTCTTCACCCAATGCCTTTGTTGACTGTTGTGCGTTTTAAAATCAGAGGACTTTTAAAGTCAACAAGAATTTCCATTTCCAACCCATTTTACTTCAATAAATATATTTCTGAGTAAAACAGGATGTCTAAAAAAAATGTGGGGAGGACTTGATTTTATCCATCAGGAATTAAGTGGCTTGTAGGTCAAATATGTAATGCCTACTGTAAATAGTTTTTTGGCTATTAGCTAACATTATCCAATAGCCTGTGCTGGCCAGCAAAATTTTGATTAAAGATTACAATGACAAACTTTTTTTTTTGGAACAACATACACAGATGAATCATACACAAGACCAGGAATGTGCATTAAGAAAGTAATAAGGGTCCATTTTGGCTTCACGGCTTTGCTGTGTCTTACACCTGCACTGCCCATGGAATAAAGGTGCCAGGATCCGCAGGAGGACACTAAAACAAACGCAAACACATAATGGTCAACAAACTTCAGCAGGCCCTGATACGATATCAAACAATAAAACCACATCAAAGCAGCTCCATGAATGCCATATTTGATTCTGAAGTTGTATGTACACTATTGTTCAAAAATTTGGAGTCAGTTTTTGACAGAAGTCTCTTATGCTTACCAAGGTTGCATTTATTTGATCAGAAACTGTAAAAACAGTGTTATTTTGTGAAATATTCTTGCAACTTATAATAACAATTTTCTATTTGAATATACCTTAAATGTAATTCATTCCTGTGATGGCAAAGATGTATTTTCAGCATCATTACTCCAAGCTTAAGTGTCATGTGATCCTTTAGAAATCATTCTCATGCTCAAGAAACATTTCTTATTATAATTAACAGTTGTGCTGCTTAATATTTTTGTGGAATAATTTTTTCAGAATTCTTTGATGAATAGAAAGTTCAAAAGAATAGCATTTATTTGAATAAGTCCTTTATAACATTATAAATGTCTTTACTGTCAGTTCTGATCAATTTAATGCATCCTTAATGAAAAAAGTGTCAAAAAATCGTACTCAGCCCAAACATTTGAATGGTAATGTCTGACTGGATTTGAATGTGTATAATGACTTCATATTCCGTCTGAAATGACCCTGGTTCAGATTTGATGCCAATGTGCAATTATGCATTATATGAACCCAACCATGTACAGTAGCTGGCAGTCAACAGTGAAAGTTACTACATACCAGTTTAGTAAACTTGTCTTCACAGGCATTTCGTATCCGTTCAGGCGTGGCGGGGCTATCCAGTCTGAAGGGTCCAGTCAGACCGGACTCAGCCCTGGCAGCTGTGATGGCATCTTTAATGGCATAAAACACTGACGCTGCCAGAAAGAGAGGAGGCTCGCCCACAGCCTGAGTACAAACACAGCCATAAGAGTTAACGGTCACAAACTACTGTATGATCTTACCTTGGGGTCAATTGTTGTGGTTCGTCTAACCTTTGAGGAGAAGATGGCCTTCTCATTAGGAGCGTCTCTAAGCAGCGAGACCTTTAATTCAATGGGAATATCCCCAAAAGCGGGAATCTTATACATCCCGGGTCCACGAGTATATAGGTAACCATCAGGAGAGTAGCGTAGTTCCTCCAGCGTGAACAGACCTAAACCTTGCATGAACCCGCCCTCCACCTGCACACGCAGCCACAATCAGATGATATTTATGATGAATTGATGATGATGTGATCTGTTTTATTACATTTAGATAAAATACCTGTCCAATGTCCAATGCTGGATTTAAACTCTTGCCCACATCCATGACTATGGACGTATGAAGATTCTGACAGGAGAGACAGTTAACTTTGAAGTATGGATCCCAAATTTATAATCTGTTATGCAGACTGGTTTCCTGCTTTCAGTAAAACTGGTATTTGAACATAATAAATACGTGTTTCACATTGGCATTACCTTATGACTGCCAGTTAGACAGTCTATCTCCACCTCTGAGATGGCCACGCCATAACTGAAGTAGTTAAATGGCCTTCCTGAATTTGTTTCAAAATCATAGCCAAGATCTGGGGTCCTATAAAATATAATAGATGAATAATAACTCTTAGTTCTATGAGGACCAACAAGATTAGAAATGTGAACTTTATATAAAAAAAATGATTAAAATTGTATTCATTTAGAGTGGAGGAAACCATTTGGAAATTTAACATACTTGTAAAATCCATTGGCAGACAAATTAACTCTGTCAAAATATGCTGCTTTCACCTACAAACGTGATAACAATGTCATATGTAAAATACATAAATATATCAAACATCTGATGAATAATTACATGCAAAAACTAGATACTGACCCAATCCTCCCAGCAGCCTTTGGGGTTTTTGTCTTTGTAAGGCTGAAGTCTCTGTAGTAATGTCTGGCAAGCATTCTGTGGAAAAAATTAGAAAAAATCATTGTATGGAATTTTTGACAAATATTTATTTGAAATATTGTGGATTAGTTTGATGGCTGACATTAATTACAGTTCAGAAGTTTCGGGGTCGGTGAAAATGTTTTAATGTTCTTAAAAGAAGTCTCTTGTGCTCACCAAGGATGCATTTATTTGGTCAAAAAGTACAGTAATATTGTGAAATATTACTACAATTTAAAATAACTGTTTTCTATTTTACTACATTTTAAAAGGTAATTTATTCCTGTGAAGGCAAAGCTGAATTTTCAGCAGCTATTACTCCAGTCTTCAGTGTGACATGATCCTTCAGAAATCATTCGGATATGCTGATTTGTTAATATTAAATAGTTACTAAATTATTATAAATGTTGACAACAGTTGTGCACTTTAATATTTTTGACATTTTTTCAGGACTTTTGATGACTAGAAAGTTCAAAAGAACAGCATTAATTTGAAATAGATTTTTTTTTCTAAAAGTCTTTACTGTTACTTTTGATCAATTAAATGTAGATTTTAAAAAAATCCTGACCCCAAACTTTTGAACGGTAGTGTACATAAAAAAGCATCATAAATATGAATATCTGCTGCATGAGGCTCACATATATGGCCATGCCGTTAAGGTCAGAGGAGGCGGAGGCGGCCGTAGGGCTGGTGTTGGGAACTGTGTTAGTGCTGGTCTCTGTGATGTGAATCTTTGAGCAGGGGATTCCAAGAGTTTTACTGGCCACCTGCACAAAACAAAAATTGAAGACAAAATTAATACGAACAGTTGTGACCAACAATATAATTAGGGATGCACGATAAATATCGGGCGATATTTAATGCGCATCTTGTCAGTAAAGCCGGTTCTGTAATCAGCGGTAAATGCCATCACATGCGTGATTTCACATTGAGCAGCATTTACTACACAGAGCCGTTGTTCACTGATAAGCTGCGCAAAACCACGCTGATAATGAACGTGGATTTGCGCAGCTTGTCAGTGAACAACGGCTCTGTTTAGTAAATGCTGCTCAATGTGAAATCACGCACGTGATGGCATTTACCGCTGATTACAGAACCGGCTTTACTGACAAGATGCGCATTAAATATTGCCCGATATTTATCGTGCATCCCTAAATATAATATAGCATTTTTGTTGTGCCTTGTTTGCGTTACCTGGACCATTTTAGTGTGCAGGCCTTGCCCCATCTCTGTTCCACCATGAGTTAGTAAAACCGAACCATCTGAGTACACAAGAACCAATGCTCCTGCCTGAATCAAAAATATCCATCACACACATATACCCAATTGCCTCTTTTTAATAATTATTATTAAGAGCCTGAGAGGAAAAGGTCTGACCTGGTTGAGGAAGACAGCAGTGAAGCTGATGCCAAACTTGGTGGGAATGATGGACAACCCTCTTTTGGTCCAACGATGCTGCCTGGTATTAAAATAGTACAGCAATTCTTACCCAACAAGCTTTGCAGTACCTAAACTGAGAATATTTTTTACAGTAATATACAAATAAAACCTAACCATAAAGTGCTGGCTCCCATGTTAAATTACATCTTATCAATTAGTATTTATTGGACTTAAGAATTTATGCTTCCCAGTGTTATATATATTTATATTTATATAATATTGTAGTATTTATTAATATTTTGAATTGTAATATTTTATTTTAATTTTAGATTAAGTTTTAGTAAGTTTGTTATGCACTTTTGTAATTTAATTTAACTTAATTTAATTCAATTTCATTTCATTTTTAATATTTCTGTTTTTTATTTCAGCTTCAGTTTTAATAATTTTGGAACTTCAACCTGAACTTATGTTTTTCAGTTAATTGCCAATGCAAGTTTATCATCTTTTTTTTTTTTTTTATTCCAATTAACAAAAAATATTTTTAATAGTTTTTGGTTTAGTTAACTATAACAATTCTGATGCTGCTCTAGTGACACTGAAAAATGTACAGTGTATGATATTAGTATAAAGTATTAAAATAAAACATTAAAATTAATTGAATGTTTATAAAAGAGCAACTGAAGGAGAGGAAAAATTATATTATTGATTATTTTTTATTATTTATTTACATTTTGTTATTTTTCTTATCGTATAATGTCAGAAAAGTCTTTAGTTAATATAATTATTAAGTTTATATTAAGTTTTATTATATAATTTTCACTACATTTATATCAATACACTCAAAATATCAAAGAAAACATGTTTTGTTTTGTTTTTTTTACTATACATCTCTTTAAACTGCACAAGCTTTCAGTTGTGTTTATGAGCTTAATATTTACAATTATTTCTAACCTGTTGTATTGTTCCACTGCATCCTTGCGCTTGTTGAAGTCTGAGAGCTGCATACACTCCTCCCAACAGCGATCAATGGTGAACTGGTCCAGACATTGGTTGAAGGGTGTGAAATCCCCCTCCTTATACATGTTCATCCTCCTCACCTGGAAGTAGTAGAGGATTCTGTTACATGTGACATTAATGTTTGGGTATGGACTGTGAGAAAGAGAAAGATATGAGCAGTATGAACCTCTTCAGCAGGCAGACCACAGCTCAAAGCCACATCACTCATCCAGCTCTCTGCGATCATCATGCCCTGTGGCCCACCAAAGCCTCTGAATGCTGAGTTAGATGGGAGGTTGGTTTTACACATGTAGCCTGTGCCCCGAATGTTAGGAATGTTGTAGGAGTTATCCATGTGGAATAGTGCCCTCTCCAGGATCTGTGCATTGACAGACAGGATACACATTTAGGCTTGGAATATAAGAAAGTATATCTTGTAATGCATCTCTTTGACGACCAGGGGGCGATAGATGTTCAAAACTATGAGATGCCTACTCACCGACAATGACAGGTCCAGTGAATTGCCTGCATTGCTGTAGAACGTCACATCAAGTGCCATCACTCTTCCATTGTTCATGTACCCAACCTAGACATCAGATTACAGAGCGATAGGGTGACCATATGTCCGCTTTTTCTTTAACATGTCCTTGCAGGGATTTCTAAATTGCCTAAAATAGCCAGGTTTTGGCTTTGTTTTCTGTTGTTTTTTTTTATACTTGCTGAAGGTAGTGACTAAAAAGTAGTTTGACCAATAGTGCACAGGCATTGAACAAAATCGACCAATCATGGCGTGCGAGAAGGTGGGATCAACAGAGAATGGTCAAAGAAATGCATATATGCGTACACATAATGCACGAGGACTGTAAAGAGCATGTCAATAAAAAATTTTGAATTTAGCAATTTGGAAATCCCAGTCAGGACAAAGAGGACTTATGATCAACCCAAAGGACAATCTGGCTAATCTGCACAATTTTTCACCTTGTAATGTCCAAAGAATGGATGCCGACCACCTGTGACCAGCATGTCCTCATCACGATCTAACATGCAGCGAACTGGCCGCTTGACCCTAAAAGAAAAAGGCCAAACTAAATGTTTACCCTTCACATTGTTACATATGACAACACTTTTTGTAATTAGGCACATTAACACGGTTACATTAGTTTGTGTTATAAATATTCATACGTATGTGCGGCAACAGCAACTACTGTGGAAAGAATGGTGCTGCGACTCTCTTTCCCTCCAAATCCTCCTCCCATCCTCTTTACGCGACACACAACGCGGTTGGCAGGTACTCCCAGAGCTTTAGCCACTAGAGCCTGAGGTAAACACAGCACATTATTTGCATTAGGACAGTCCAATCAACAGTATATATTGCACCATTAATAATCCTATCATATTTTTGTTACAACGCGATTTACTAACATTTGCGCTCATCAAATTACTGGTATTTGCACCATTATTTAACGCCCAAAAAAGCATGTCTTAAAGCAGGCGGTAATTTGGGCTGCTCTTGGTAGATTGCGCTGGTCATTATGGAAATGATCTGGCTGTGTCTGTGTTCTTTAATGTGCGCATTGTCAGTAAATCACACGCAGAATTTTTCCCTCCCGTCTGCGCTTTTACGCAATTGCGCTCTAACGCAAATTTGCCCAGTTTAGTAAATCTGGTAAGATTTTACAAATAAATTTCAGATATTTTTTACATTTTCAGATACAATTAACAATACAATTTTCAGATACAATTAAATTTTACATTTTGTCAAGCTACCATCACCAGTCTAATGTCTTGGGCAGTTTAAACTCTGTTTTGAACGAGAATGTTAATATAAATCAATATCTTGTACCAGTCCCCTACAGAGAGTGATTTCTGTTGTTTACTTGAGTCTTGGAGGCCGACTGCGTGGACACAAACAGCTCCATTTCTCCATCCTCTCCACGAGGGACGGCCAGCGTGCAATTAGTCTCCAGATAAAACTGTTCCTGTCCTCCAATGTGCATCTCACCTGCAGAATCAGATATTTAGAGTCAGCTCATGAAACGAAAGAGGAACAGGTCTGAACAAGAAACATTTAAGGGATATAAATGGTGAGGAAGAAAACTGCAGATCTACCACAGAATTCGTGCAGAGTACAGACTCTCTGTTTCCTTTATGGTTTTAAATAATGTGAATCTAACTTTTCATTTTTCACAAAGAGGCTTGATGCAGTGTGTCACTATCATTTTAAATAAAAACAAGGTTATACCGTGCAGGATATGATCAGAGTCTTTGAATCCTTGTGCAACATCGCCTCTCTCTATACTTCTCACCGGCTGAAAGAAGGACTTGTTGGTAATAGCATCCTGTTTGAAAGAGTGAGCGCAAACATGTTAGCAAACCAGTCAAGCTTATCTTTATGTGTTATGTATATTTTTGTACAAGCAGTTTCCCTGAAAACCTTGAAAAAATCCTGTTATGTAATGATGACAGCAGGAAAACCACTCAGCAGGGATGAAAGGTCAGAGCACAGCACCAAATGTTTTGTAATAACATTGTAGATCAGTGGTTTTGAAACCAAAAATTGGTTGTAGGTCATATTTTCAGTCCTATGAGGATTACATTTGAGTGTTTGATTTTTTTTAGAGGCCTTTTGTGTATAACTTTCAATACACAACTTTATGCCCACTGTAAAAACCTTTGGTTTGGTTTTGGTGTTGGGATCCTGACATCCAGGCACTTTTGTCTGTCTTGTTTTCTGTTAGAGCATGTGGCTTGTGTTGGTGTTAATTTGCCATGTGCTCTTCTTTCGTTTTTCAGCTCTGTGGGTTGAAGTCTGGTCAGATGCACCCTTTTGTGTGTTACTTTTCAAATTTTTTGTAAATAAAGACCTTTTTGAGAACTTGCTTGCTGTGTTGCATTTGGGTTCTGTACACAACACATGACAAAACCATTTTTCCATAGCTAGATGATTCTATTTGCTGTGGTGAGTGTATGTGTGAATGTGGAGTAAATACAGACCTGAATGGTGACAATCACAGGCTGCAGTTCCTCATAGATGATCTTCACAGCTTTGGCTGCTCTCTGAGCATGAGCCTGTGTGTCTGCCACAATGGCCCCCACTATATGTCCAACACATGTGACCTAGCATGAAAGATCAGTGTGAGGACTCTACATGACTATACAAAAGTGACAAATTACATGCATGTGAGACGTATACAGCATACACTATCAATCAAAAGTTGGGGTTGGTAACATTTTAGAATGTTTTTCCTCATCACAACTGCTTTAATTTAATTTAAAAAATACAATAAAAAGAGTAACATTGTAAAATAGTATTACAATTTAAAATAACTGTTTCTACGTTAATGTATTTTAAAAAAAATAATAATTCATTCCTGTGACAAAAAGTTGAATTTTATTACTCCAGTCCTCAGTGTCACATGAAATCATTCTAATATGCAGATTTGGTGCTCAAGAAACATTTACTACATTTCAATACTATCAACACTAAAAACAGCTGTACTGCTTTATATTTTTGTGGAAACTGAGATCATTAATTTTTCATGATTCTTTTTTTCATGATTTAATGTAATAAAAAAGTATTTTACTTTAAAATAAGTCTTTTATTTTAAAATAAAGTCTGTACTGTCACTTTTGATTAATTTATTGCATCCTTGCTGAATAAAATAATTTCTTAATGAAAAAAAAAAATCTTACTGATCTCAAACATTTGAACAGCAGTTTATGACACTGTCAATGACGTATCAAAGATTTAAATAAACTGAAATAAAAGTGATTCAAACATGTATGGAAGCTCATTTCCAACTCCAAAAAAAGTAAAATATAAAAAGTAAAATTTCCCTGTATTTTTTCGTAATTGTGACCTAACTTCTCATAAATGAGATTTAATATCTCGCAATGTGCCATATCGCTATCAAAGTCACTTAATTTTTCTTACTTTATCTCGTAATTAACTTTTTGCACTCTGAGATGGAAACAGGCTTCCATATGAAACAGCAATAAAGGTCTTTGCTGCAAATGTGTGACATTTTATAGGGTAGATAAAGATTATTTTTAATTTTGCCACGTCCAAGATGTTCAACCATGAAAGCGCATGTCAAAGTGTAACTGCATCAATAAATGATTATGCCGTAGAAAAACGCCTGATCATAGAATAGCCTACTCTGCAATCAAGCGAGATGCATGTGAGATACATTTTGTACGTCTGTCACAAATGCATGACGTCATTTACTACGACTTCCAAATTATACACTGTTTTGTGAAAGAAATGAAAAAGCCATTGAGTTATGGTCGCCTTATGCCTGATCCGGTCTGCATCATAACTAACAACAGACTTCTGTATAAAAGTCAAATCAATTTAATAGCTGTCTGTAAAAACGTCTCTCATTAGAAATGCTGCACAGAAAATTCACTGAAATATAGAAAAAAAACACCTTATCATCTGCAAAAACGGTCTCGTCATAAACAACAGGTCCTGTCATGTTACTTCCTGGGATGTCTTTAGCAGAGATAAATGCAACCACTCCAGGAACTGCCACTGCATCAGAGGTGTCAATGAATCTACAGAGAGAAACACGTACACACATATAGTTAACACCTAATCATGGGCAATCATTGTCTCAGATCGCAACAGTGGAGTTATGACACGTGAGTCATAAAAACAATGTACGTAGGTTCACTTTAACAACATCAGTGTGCATGTGACAAGTCATATACTTGGCATTAACCTCACACTAAATCATTCCAAAACATGACGTGTGTTATTTTCAACTAACTTTATGAGTGCGTGAGCTTTAGTACTTGTGACCAAAGTCAAATGGAGCTCATTTTCATAACAGGGGATGTCGTCACAGTAGATTGCTTCTCCTGTGGCCTGCTTAAGCGCAGAGAGGTGCATGATCGGTTGCCCCACCACATCATCACTATTATGACCAGGGGGAACTGTCTGCAAACAAAGAAATAAAGTTCTATAATGACAACTCTGGGAGGGACTGGCATGGTAATGTAGACGGCAATGTTAATGTGTTTGGTCTTGATAGAATAGATCTTCTACGCTGCTGCTGCAGAGCAAGTACAAGACAGCTACTGCCAATACATCCATAACATGCTGCTGTGAGTATGTAAGAAATACTGCTGCTGCACATATAACATATGTGAAATAACTCCCATATAGCATACATGAATCACCCCATAGCAGATCTATACAAGTGGAGCTGGGGAAGGTGAAGGGTTTCTGAACCACGCTGCAACTGCTACAGCAAGCACTAGCCGAGTATTTGAATGCTGAGCAGCAAGCTCATTGGCTCCTGATACAAAAAGAGCCAATCAGCTGCGCCATGTGATAATGATGTCATTATGTCCGACTGAGTTACACCTATCAGACTGCGCCATCTAGAGTTTCATGACAGGAATTATCAGCACATAATGCACAGATAAAGCTGATAAATGCGGATTTATATGTACCTGGTAGAGCTGTACACCGGACGGTGAGTCCAACTGGAAGAGTTCAGTAGCAGTAGCATATTCTGGTCGGACGTCTTCCACAGTCACACCCTGTAGAGTTTACACAGTTTAAAATGAACCCTAAAATAGTCATATGACCAAGAGCATATATTCCTGGACTGTTAGAAAGTAATCAAGAGTAGAATCGGTGTCCAAAAATAACTTTTGAGCACATCTGAAAATTGCCAAAGAAGATATATTTCTTACTAGCCATTAAAATGTTTTTTTTTTGTTAATAAATTACCAGTACGTATTTTGGAGATAAGTAGAATTTTTCAAACTCTTGACTGTGTAAGCATGTAAAACACAATATTAAAAACCTCCATCTGAAGGTCCAGAGCCAGTTTGTGCTGGACAGTGAGGAAGAACTTGTAGAAGAGGCTGATAGTCAGTGTGCGTCTGTATGTCACCATCCCACCAGGAGCTGAAGGAGACAGACTCATCTCCTCAGCCAATGACGTGCAGGCTTCCTCTAGAAGCTCCTCGTTCCATTGCCTGCAATCAAATAAAGATTGTGTGAAACTGATGCATTTACTCTTTTGTGATTCTTGAATGAGGCTGAATGTCAGAAAATAATATTAGAAATTTGCTAGAAAACCTCCAGGGCATCATCCTCTACCTGTTGAGTAACCTGTTGCATGTGGTTGTGGCAAGGACAGTGACAGGGGCCATTCCTCCATAGCTTATCTGGATACTCTGCACTATACTGGATTTCTCCTTGAAGAATACATTCATCCCACATGTGACGATGGCAATGTCGTCCTCTTTGCGAGGAGACTGTTTGAAAGCTGAAAAGTACTGGCCCTAAAACACAAATTCACAGAGTGACTCCAAAGTTAATCTATTTCAGGTTAAATACAAATGAGATACAGTACCGTTCAAAAAAAATTGTAAGATTTATTAAAGTTTTTGAAAGAAGACTTTTATGCTCACTAAGGCTGAATTAAAAAAAACAAAAAAAACAAAAACAAAAAAAAACACTAAAACAGTAATATTGTAAAACATTATTCCAATTTAAAAGAACTTTTTATATATTTTAAACTCTATTTTTGTCACGCTTCTCTGGGAACACGGAGCGAGGAGACGAGGAATTCACAAAACGAGAGTCTTTAATATCCAACAGGGTGTCATAGAGCACAGGCAAGGAAGACATTCAAGAACCGACAAACACTAACTGAATGGACTGGGGCTTTTAAACATAGGATAACGAGGGACTAAGGAGACACATCTGGAATCAAATAAACAATCAAATGGAGACAGAAACTGGGTCACGGAGCACATGGGGAGCAAAACAACACACAAGACAGTCCAAAACCCTGACATAATCGACCCCCTCCCGGAAGGTCCTCGCACCGTAGAACAACAGAGGGGGGGGGAAACGGGTGGGAACTGCGGAGGCGGCTCAGGAGGAGGACGAACTCTCGGGAGGGGGCCGGGAAACAGAGTCCAAGGGGGTGACGAAGGAGGGAGGAGCCAGGAAGGAGACATTAGAGGCCTGGAGCAGGAGCACAGCAGGACCCAGGCCACAGCCATAACAGCAGCCCACAGTCTAGCCGACGGAGGGAGGAGCCATGGAGGAGGAATGGCTGCCGACTCCAGGGGGCCGACCAACGGCGGCAGAGCAGGTGGTGGCGAAGCCTGAGGCGGAGGTGGCGAGCCGAAGAGCAAGGGCGACGGGGAGGATCCAGAGGGCCAAGGTGGAGCAGATGGCGCCGGCGACCGAGGCGGAGATGGGGATCCAGATGGCCGCGGTGGAGCCGGAGCGACAGAGGACTGAGGAAGAGCCGTAGGGATGAAGGAGTCTAACGGAGCCGGAGGAACGGAGGGACGAGGCGAAGCCGGACGAGTGGAGTCCCGAGGCGCAGGATGGTCGACGCCAGACCAAGGCGGAGCCGGAGGGACGAGGGAGCCCGGCGGAGCCAGTGTACAGATGGGCCACGGTGGAGAGGAGGGAGCTAGGAGCCATGGTGGAGCCGACGAGTCGAGGCGGAGTCCGGGCCTCGGAGACTGGAGGCGGAGTTGAGGGATACTCCAGCCACGGCGACGCTGGAGGATGGCAGTCCCGTGGGGCTCGCGCCGTACTGATGGTGGGCTGAGGGCGAGCAGATGGGCTGCCAGACGACAGCGGTGGAGGAGGCAAGAGCGGGTGGGAGTGCGGGCATTTGTGAGCCTCCAGGCTTCCAGGGCCAAACTCAGGAACGGGAGCCGACACTGGAGTGCGCTTTCGAGAAGCAAGCACTGGAGGGCGCTCTGGAGGCACAGGCACTGGAGAGCGCTCTGGAGGAGCGGAGCTGGCTAGAACCAGCGGAGACGAAGGAGACTCAAGAGACGAAGCAGGCCTGGACTTGGGATCTGTGGCCCTCCCTGGGCTAAACTCAGAAACTGGAGCCCTTCCTGGGGAAGTTGGAGAGGTTGGCGAGTACCAGAAACAGTCTGGTGTGGCCCTCGAGCGATCTCTCCCCCTGATCCAGCAGGAGGAGGAGATATTCTGGGCAAAGGAGGGGATCCATAGGGAAACACACAACGGAAACAAAAAACTGAGAAAAAATGGTAAACAAAATGGAGGGTACACACATGGAGGTAACTGTATTTGGTCGGTTCTTCTGTCACGCTTCTCTGGGAACACGAAGTGAGGAACAAGGAGACGAGGAATTCACAAAACGAGAGTCTTTAATATCCAACAGGGTGACATAGAGCACAGGCAAGGAAGACATTCAAGAACCGACAAACACTAACTGAATGGACTGGGGCTTTTAAACATAGGATAACGAGGGACTAAGGAGACACACCTGGAATCAAATAAACAATCAAGGAAGACAGAAACTGGGTCACGGAGCACATGGGGAGCAAAACAACACACAAGACAGTCCAAAACCCTGACAATTTTATCCCATTGATGGCAAAGCTGAATTTTCAGCAGTCATTACTCCAGTCTTCAGTATCACATGATCCTTAAGAAATCATCCTAATATACTGATTTGCTGCTCAACAAACATTTCTTATTATTATCAGTGTTGAAAACAGTTGCTGCTTAATATTTTTGTGGAAACCATGATACATTTTTTAGGGTTCTCTAATGAATAAAAAGTTTAAAAGAACAACATTTATTTGAAACAGAAACTTTTTGTAACAAAGTAAAACTCTTTACTGTAACATTCGATCAATTTATTGTATCTTTGATGAATAAAAGTATTTATTTAAAAAAAAAAATCTTACTGAGCTAAAACTTTTAAACAGTAGTTCACACAAAAATGCAAATACTGTCATCATTTACTCTCCTTCATGCCATCCCAAACCCATTTGACTTTCTTGTAATGCAACAAGTTTGAACATGTGGAAGAAGACAGTCAAATGGGAAACTCTTTCAAGTAAATAACAATTTAAATTCCAGTTTGTTCTTTGCACAAACGTGTCGTGTGGCTTCAGGCAACTTGGAATACAACATACAAGTCTGTTGGACCACTTTTTTGCTTATATTATGGTGTTGGACCTCAACAGTCTGGCTGTCTTTTCACTTTCAATGTATGGAAAAGAGTAGGTAGAAGATTCTTCAACATCTCTTTTGTATTCCACAAAAGAAAGTCAGTCTAATGAGTTAGATGACACTATGACAAAATTATAATTTCAGAGTATTTTTAATCACAGAATGTTTTTAAAACACACCTTTCTTGTGTATGGAATCTCAATGGACAACAGAATCTCTTCTGGCTTCAAAATGGTCTTCCTATAACCAGGGAAGAACTTGTCATCCATTTCAAGAACACGTTTCTCCGCTATAAATATCAGACAGAGATATTTATAGAATTTCTAAAACATACATTGAAAGTTTAATTCATTAAACAACTGTTTGCTGCAGTCATAAAATCTGCAGAACAAAGAACATGGACACAGTGTCAATAAAACATATAGGGTCAACACCCTACAGTATATTATTAGACTGATACATTGTACTGCGAAAGTCCTGTTTACCATAGCTTTCAATATTCTTAAACTCTGCCCTATGTACCACAATCTTCCAATCAGCTGTGAAACACTGGGAAACTGTACAAATATTTAAAAGTATCTCTAATTTAGACTGGTAACTATTACAGCCATAATATTCAGACTTCAGCAGAACTATATGGAAAATGACTGCACACTATGGAATAGGTTATCACTGGAGATTCCTTCTGTTTTCTCTACATTAACTGCCTCTGTATTCTGTATCAGATCATGAAACGCTACAACCTTTGATCCTTAAACAGGAAAAAAAACGTTGCACCTTTGGACATCACTGTTAGCTTGCAGCCGGCTGCCATAAACACAGGGTTGAGGTCTGAAATGGGACTTGCTGTCATAATATTGCCACCAACAGCCTGAAAGCATATATATGATAGTCACGGAAAGGAACTGAAAATGTGACTTTTTATCATTCATAATCACTTTTATGTTTTATTGTTCAAATTAGGCACTTCATTAAATCAAACAGCCATTAAATTAACATCTGACAGCAATTTTCAAGTCCATTAACTTACATAAAACACTTTATATCACTTTTTGTCTTCAGGGACACAACATACCGCAACATTTCGGATCTGCTGTCCTGCAAACCAACGCAGCTGCTCAAGAATAGCCTTAAAGACCTCTGTCTGATGAGCGGGCAGCTTCTTCACCGCTGTACGTAACACGTCCCCCAGCACAGTCAACGTCACTGATGCACCAACCTGAATCCCTGTGAGCCAAAAACAAGCCAAGATTAACTGTCAACTATAACTTAACCCAAGCAGAGAAATGCCACTAAAAGACTAGATTGAAGACAAATGAATGAACATACAGTTCTAACTCTATAATATTTTAATGTATTGTATTGACAAATAATATTTGCTTTAAACCACCAAACAACATACACTGACAGCATCCCTTTAGGTATATAAGTCTCTTACCATCCTGAGTGTGTTGGATGATGTTCAGTTCAGGGATGTAAGCTGGTGCCAGAATCACAGGGTAAAGAAGGTTTTTGAACTTCATCTCAATACCTAGAAGAGAGATTCAAGACAATTAAACTCAGCTGTGCGTTATGCATTATGTTTTTTGAATGCTGCTAAAAGAAAAAACCATGTTTTTTCCACTCATAATATGTAAACATACTTATGGAATTTAACACAAGCACTTGTTCCAAATATCAGACCAAACAATGATATACAGACCAAAAATATGATTGCTATGTGACATATTATATACAACAGTTCAATAAATAAGAAGTTAACATAGCGTAACTTTCATTTTAGATACAATATTGGCAGTTACTTGTCTATTTTGCCCCACCCAGAAAAATAGTTTGTACCATTGCGTGTCTCTGAGCAACACAGCATTTTGAACAAAATGGTTGAATAAATTATTCAATGACTCACTATTAAAGAGGGTCACTTGTCATCGTCTACTGGCCCTAACAATGTAAAAAAAATCTTGGCTGCATCTGACAATGCATATATCCCTACTATATTGTAGGTGAAAAACAGTATGTGAAATGAGTAATATGTCTGAATTCATAGTATTCGTATGACAATATTATGACAATATGATAAATGTAGTAAATCCAGATTACATTCATACTATAAAGAACATACTTTTTTAACGGCTGCCACGTAAGTACTTATTCAAAAGAAATACCTAAGAGTATGTGATTTCAAACAGAGTCCTTGTCTAGAATGAGCAAACACAAACAAGCGGAGTGATACAAACAGTAATATTCTTAATTTACGTGGGACTCACCAACTTCTGTGTTCCCAACCACTAGTTTAGCATTTGGATAGATAGCCTTCAGCTCCAAGAGTTCTTCAAGGGAGCAGGGTTGAATCCAAAGCACTCGTTCCCCAACAAACCTCAGCTCTCTCTGGGGCTGTTTACTTAGACTCTGTAGAGCACAAATATAACTTACAGTGTTTATGCATCTATTTAATCCAGTAATCAGCTTCCTCATTTTACTATGATGGTCAATCAATGCAGATTAAACTAATTTTATACGCACCATGAGCTCAGGCGGGAAAATAATCTCTTGTGTCGGGTCCAGTGGCATAAACTCTGATTGGTCATACAATTTCTGAGCATGAAGTGTTGAATTGTCCTAAAAATAGAGAAAGAAATGTCAGAATTATTTGTCCTTAGATAACAGGCAGTACTGTCATTGTAAAATAGTGATCTTAAAGCATCTACTGTTTGTTTCATGGTTGTAGGTTTGACCTCACATGCTCATGAGCGCCAGTTTAAACATGTGACTGGTTTCCTATGAGACTGCAATGGCTGCCATGTCATTGATTTCCTATCCAAGTATGCTACAGGTTTATCATAAATTGCAAGGCTTTAGGACAAAAATGTGTTTGTACTCAGAGAAAATAGAGCATGGTGTCTGGATGTCTGTTCTACTCACATTGACATGCTCTTGTGTGTGTCCATTAGTCATGCAGCAGCCATTACTTTGTCCACCACAACATCCCCCATCCTGAAAAATAAAAGAGGCAGATATTAAACAAAATACATTCCCTACGATAATTCTGTTGAATATTTTACATCAATGTATCCTTATACCAGCTCAGACTACGTGGACATATTCATCTTATACTTGTAATAAGTCATACTTGCTCAGTAAATCTGACTGAATCCAGACAATTAAGCGCAAGTTCACAGTACACGACTGTAAGACTACCTGAATTGATGTAGTGCAATCCAGCCAAATATTGTGTAATGTGAGCTTGCCTTAAGCCATTTATAATTATAAATGAATATTTGGATATACATATAATAATAAAATAGTAGTTCTCACACCTTTGTCTGTTTGTGCATTTATTATTATTATTTTTTAATTTTTTTTTTTTAGTTCCTTGTTTTCCTGCGTTGTTTATCTTGCGGACTCTCACAGTTTTCTTGTTTCGAAATCTCATGTTCAGGGTTGAGTGTTGTGTTTTGTCAAATTTGGTCACTGTTCATTCTACATCTGTGTCCTGTCTCAGACAGATTGTGACAGTTACCTCTATCCAGTGTTGGGGAGTAACTAGTTACATGTAATAAATTATGTAATTTTATAACAAAAATGTAGTTGTAATCAGTTACAGTTACTGAGAAAAAATGTGTAATTAAATTATAGTTACTTATGAAAATGGTAACGATTACAAAGGGGGTTACATCAGAATTTTTTCACGCACACCCACATACAGATTTGACTGATTTCTTTCATAAACTGCAGTGACTGCTCTAAAATATGAGACCAGTGTTTCAGGAGTTTAGGACACAGAATAGGACACATGCTTATTAGATAACTGTTTTATTTCCTATTTGGGCTTATGTATGTGCTTTATTTTTAAGATTAGCTGTTTTTTTTCCCAAGCCATTAGTAGATGCCAGTGTTTCCTGTCATAGTTATGCAAATATCTGATTTCAAAAACAGTATCATAGCTACTAAACGATTTCTTTTTCCCCCGGTTTCACAGACAAGGCTTAAGCCTAGTCCTAGACTAAAATGTAAGTCTGAGCTGTTTCAACTGAAAGAAACTTGCACTGAATATATCAGTGCCTTTGTTTTGTCTCAAGATGCACACCAGTAATGATTTTTTTCTAAGCATGTTTATAAAAATTACTTAAATGTCCTAATTGAACTATGGCCTAATCCTGGCTTAGTCTAAGCCGCGTCTGTGAAACCAGGCTTTTATGTTTTAAATCTGTTTTTAACCTCAGAAGGATCTCAAAGTAAGTCTGATTTTGTGGCGGCCGTGCTTTAAAATTAAAATATTATAATCTTAATTCAAGTGATGAAGGATTTCGAAAGTGACAGTAATCAGTGTTGAGTACTACTGTAAGGTTAACCATGCCTGCTTTAAATGTTTCAAAATGATGTTAGATAGGGTAACTTGTAATCTGTAACCTATTACATTTCCAAAGTAACCTTCCCAACACTGCCTCTATCTTATATCTTATATTATCTTTAAATATTAATTAAACAACTTATAGTTTTTATTTATCTATTAATAAAAGAAGATTCAATGTAGAATTCCAGGAATTACTTTTATATATATTAAATATATTATTACAGCAGAACTTACTTTACCTTTGTGAATGTTCTGTAGCCTTCTAGAATAGGTCTGTACCCAGTACAGCGACATAAATTGCCTGTGTGCAAACAATTTCAAAATAAAAAGATTTATTCAGAAAATATATCTTACCTTAAAAGATACAATTTAACAAGATGTAGAAGTTATGACTCTTACTACACCTTGAAAAGCCTCCTGAATATCATGCATGCTGGGTTGAGGGTTTTTTCTCAAAAGAGCGTACATAGACATCACAATTCCTGGAGTGCAGAACCCACATTGTGACCCATGAACCTTTGCAATTCGCTCCTGAATAAAAAGATTATTGTTGTTAGAGCTACTGTACCACAAATGAGCAGGACGCCAGCATATCAAGTGATGCAGCTAATGTTAAAACTGTAATGAATGGAGGAAGAAAGAGGTTATGCATTAACATAATTATCTGCAATTCTGAGAGAATGAGATAAAACTGTGACCTGTACAGGATGGAGTTTGCTTGCCATGCTGCCAATGCCCTCCACGGTTGTTACTGAACAGTGATGCAAAGAGCAGAGAGGAGCCAGACAGGCATTAACCGCATAGTGACTTAAAAAGTGCTGTCAAGGACATAACTATATAACTCTGGCATATGATTCAGAATCCTTTACTAATGATATATGAATTATTAACAGCTACCATGAACCTGTTATGTGCTTTAAGGACAATAATGCACTTTATTTCAAGATGTGAGTGCATTAAAAGATACACAATCCGATTTTGGGGTGGATGATATTTGGACACCATTACAGTGCAGGCTCCACAACCTCCTTCAGCACATCCCAGTTTGGTTCCCGTCAGACCCACTGCAAGCATTGACACTAAGGAAAACAGCTTGAAAACAATCACACTGAAAAAGTAAGTGTTACCAAATCAGTGTAGAAAAAAATGAAATGACAAACTACAAAATAATGGCAATGTAGGATTTCTCGGTCAAGCTGACATTCTCTTCAGTCAAAAATGACATGTTTGGATCAATAAATCTCACATGTTTGACATCACATAGCAGTTGTGTAAATAATTAATGTCCTAAAACATTGAGGACAAAAATAAAGATTAACCAATTATAAATACATACTGTAAGTACAAACTGTTATCTTAAAGAGTTATTTCTATCCAATCTGACCCTTTAAAATGACTTTTGTTGGTGTAACACCCTTGGCCCTTAAAAATTATATTCGTTGGTTCACAGTTCATTTTGTTCATTTTCTGTAATACAAGTCAAATGTTTGACTTATAAAACTAGTTACATGAACATGACTTTTTTTGGTTTACAGAAAGGCAAAAAGCAAAAAATAAATAAATAAATAAAGTAAATTTATTATCATAAATTTATCTCAAAGTTAAAAAACTTTAAAAAAAAAAAAAAAAACTTATTTATTTTTAGAAGTATGAATGTGTAGGACACAGAAACAAATCAGGGATTTTCATGAGCAAAAACAATAACAGAATAAAACAGCTGCAATTACTGATTGAATTATTATAATAATTAATATATACTACTAACATATTATATTAAGAAATAAACTGCCTGACTGTGACAATTCTCATGAATACTAAGTGATCCAAACCCCAGCAGACAGCAAACAATTCAGTTTAACCAACAACATAACTCCAGAAGACAGGAATATCAGTGTCTCATAAATGCTATGGTTATGGTCTAATATTTATTTATTAATTTTTTTCTTTAAAAGCAGCATTCAGATCCAAAACAGAAACTGTTCAGCAGAACAGAAGATCAAAAGGATACAATTTCTCCTTAGATATGTCAACAGTGTTTTCTCAGGCTCTGCATTCTTCTCAGTGATCTACAGAGAATTAATAATGGGAGACATATTTTATTGACTGTACTGGCAATAAATAAGTAGTGAAACACATTAAACAATGTAATTATTCAAGCATCCAATTACCTTTTTTCCATTAACGAAGAAAACAAGGTCATCCCCTGGAGAATGAAGTTTGTTTTTAATCTCTTCCACGGTTACCGACATTTTTATTCCCACTGCTCCTGAGATCAAATCAGTGAGATGAGAGTTGCAGTAAGTGTACGAACTCTGAGCGATGCGTCACGTGACCAGATTCTTATCAGCTCACTCTTGGTGCTGTTTGGAGAATAACTTTCAGGAGGGGTAGTAGGCTAGTAGCCTACGCAAAACCTCACAAGTAGCCAAGAAAATTGATTACGTCTCTTATTTTTGTGGAAACTTATAAACTCGAGTTCAATATCCGAAATTTGTCATGCCAATTGAAGTTAAGTAGAAGAAATAAGTTCACATAATGTTCACATAAAGTAATGGGGCTGTTTTATAAGAACTGCGAAACGAAACATTAAATGTCTTCCTATGACGTACTGTACACTTTTTTTCTGTTTATTTATGTATTTTTTTTTATGACGCTATCATCGTTCCTCTTGTCTAACAAATTACACTGGAAAAATGGAATAGAATAACTGATCTATATAATATATACTGTTATAGATCAGTGTGTATAATCAATTTTCACTCAGAAATTGCCAGTGAACATTTGCAAAGAAACGGCAAAAAACACGTTGAATTAAACATGAAATTGTGAAGTATAAAAAACTGTAATATATGAACACAGTAAGTCATTTTGCTTTAAAACGTAGGCTATTTAATATTTCAAAAACGATTGTCGTCTGTGTGATGTAACCAACATGTAGGCTAGCAGAGCCGACATTTTAGCAAGCAAACTCTGTTGCTGATTTTGTTATACATTATTTTCATCTTTTTGTAAAATGTAATATTTTTTACATTTGGTGACCATATCCAAGAAGTAATCCACATTTAAGTAACAAGAAAAGCTCAATCTTACCAACATATTACTACAGACTGTTTGAGGTATGTTACTTTGCTGTTTATTTCTTCCAGTTTCATGGCCAAAGCGAACAGAACCAGTGTACTGAGGTAGGCCTTAATTTTACATAACACAACATTCATAAACATCTTAAGGTGCATTACAATTGTGTATTAATATACACATAAATTGACTTGTCTATGCTGATAACAAACAATTGTTTTAATGTTGGCTAAAAACTAAGATTTTGTGTAAGTATATTTTTTTTTACATTCTTTGCCTATTTTTATATGCTTCCAATTATTGCCTTATCAGACGAATGTTGAATTTTTTTTTTACAAAATTGGCAAATACTAATATATTATGTACCCGTCACAAATACCAAGTGTACTTGTAAGAAACTCAGCAGCATCATTTGGTAGCCTTTTGTGGTAGTGTGTCCCAGAAATATCAAGTAAATTGATCAAGTAAATTATTAAACGCATCAAGTAAATTATCTTTAAAAAAGAAGACAAAGAATTTTGGCATTGTCGTTTTTCTTCCTGCTCATTCATCCTTGACTTCACTGTAATTCTGTCAATATTAATTATGTTCTAAGATTTTATTATCCATCATAAAATCAAAGTGCAATCACTAAAAACTCCAAAAAATTGAGACAGAAGCTTCTTTTAGAGCTTTTTTTTTTTTTTTTTTTTTTTAGTTTTTCTTGTCCCACAACCATGTAAACATAATATAGGGGAGTTTGAAAAACTGCGGATCATCTAAAAATGCCTGATTATCAGAAAAGTTTTCCATCTATACAGTATATTTTGTGTTACATGCATTTCATAGAAAGTTGGAACAATATGTTGATATGCTGGTACAATAATCCTGGGATTTATAGCTTCTCCAGGGTGTTAATGAATAATACAAATGTGTCAGACAATCAGCTAATTAGCTTAGCAAAGTCAGTGGCATTTGAGCATCATGAATACAACCTCCAAAGAAAATGTTACACATTCTAATCAGTTGCTGATTTTTACAGAATCCAGAGATCCTTAGCTTTTGTACATTATTTTGGTCTTGTTCCAAAAGGAGGAAAGTTTTATTGAAGTGTTTATTAGCAGCTTTGCTTGTTTTGGCCCTTTTAAGTTCCTAACATTTAAAGTTTAAAATTGGCTAAAAATCCTAGTGATGCCAACTCCAGGACAAAAGAAACATGACTTTTATATGTTTTTTTCACTGTTGTTGTAGTGATAAGCAATGGAAGCCCATTTCTGCTACAGAATAAAAAGAAATTAAATTGTGGTTATTGTGGCAATTTTTTAATTGTGACTTTATTTCACGATTTGGACTTTGTTTCTCACAAAATCGGACTTTTTTTATTCAGAAATCTGACTTTTTTCTCACAATTCCAAGTTTGCATCTCGCAATTCTAACTTTTTCTTGGAATTCTGAGTTAATATCTCGCATTTCACCACAGAATAAAAAATAAAAAGCGTAATTGCGATTTATCTCACAATTAACTTTTATTTCCTTGCAACTGCAAGGTTATATCTCACAATTCTGATTTTTCTTATCAGAACTGAGTTTATATCCCACAATCCTGAGTTTATCTCTTGCAATTCTAACTTTTTTTTCTAGAATTGCAAGACAAGTCAGAATTGTCAGATAAAAAGTCACAGTTACCTTTGTTTAAATTCTGTGGCGGAAATGGGCTTCCCATAGTAAGCAATCATCAGAAATCTGGTCATAAAAGAGAAATAAAGTTACTATTCAGAAAGAGTAACAGAGAATGTGGAAAATCTCTTGAAGGCAGTGAAAGAGACATAGGAGTCTCTAAAAGAGGTATTAAAAAGGTTCCTGTCCAGTTTTCAATCAAAATTCATGTGATCTCCATAAGATGAAAGCCTCCATTGGCCTCTCGTAACTCCTCTTTCTTGCGGGCCTGCACCAGGGAAAAGACCACCGCTGCGAGGGTGTTCCTCCCGAGAGAGATCCCTCTGCTGGTGTTTCTCTCGGCGTAGCTTGAGCTCTGTTCCCTGCTGCTAACAAAGTACGTGCGGACCCCTCCCCGCTGTTCGCTAACCCCTTTGACGTAGATATCTCCTCTAAGCTGTAGTACAAAGCCACGGTCAGCCAGGATACGGCTTGTGCCCTCTGGGACCTGAATACGCCCACTGAGCCCTGTGCTGTCCATTCGGCTAGCAAGATTCACAGTCATGCCCCAGATGTCATACTGGGGTTTAGTGGCACCAATCACTCCAGCGACTACAGGCCCGTGAGAAATACCTGTATGATAGAAAAGCAGTTTCATGCACATTAAAGTTGTTTCAGGAGAAGAGCAACTTACTGCATTTTGTTTAAAATTTACAAAGCAAAAACATTTTATTTTGGAAAAAATACATCAGTTGCATTCAATAAGAGCAGTAAGGTGCATCAGGGGGTCAATTTTGATGTCATGTTGGCCAAAGCAGCATGTTCTAATTTTGTTATAATAACCTTAATTATCCAATCCAATCGCATTAAAATCATACTGATGGTCGTTTAAGCTCATTAGTGTGTCTGAACTGGTGCCGAGCAGGTGAGTTACTTCCCTTCATAGCAAGTAGTCATCAAACATGCACATGTGACAGAATCAAATAATCAAATAAAGCAAATCCTATTTAAACAAATTAATTACCAGTGGATTTTTGAATATTAGCAGAGATGCTAAATACAAGCACAAGCACAAATAGCACAGTCTTACCGACACGCAGCTGGAAGTTGTTTGAGGTACGTTTGTTTATTTGTTTCAGAGTTTCTTGCATGGCCAAAGCGTATAGAACCAGTGTACTGAGGTGAGCCCACTCATCTTCACATTCCTATAAAATACACATTAATAAAATTGAGCCTTAATTTGTAGAAATGTATCTTTTTGGTTACTAAACTGTTTAATTACTAGCTGTATTTATGCATTTTTAATATACATGATTATTTATGAATACTTTTTAATGTTCTGTCATGATGGACCTCGTCAGAATGAACATTTTTATATTTTGATTATTTTTTAATTATTAATATTTTACAGTGGTGGCCAAATTTATTAGAACACCAGTATTTTCACCAGCTAAAACATGGGTTTTAAGTCAGTTATTTCTATCTTTTTCTGTAGTGTGTCAGTAGGAAATATCAGTTTACATTTCCAAACATTCATTATGCCATTAATTGTAATAATCCAGTAAGATTTTTGTTTGCACAAGGAGTCTGACAACAGCCAGTGCTCCACACAGAGATCTGATCTCATCATCATCCAGTCTGTCTGGAATGACATGAAGAAACAGAACAAACTGAGACAGACTAAATCCAGAAGAACTGTGGCAACATCTCCAAGATGCTTCAAGAGGCATACCTGCAAAGCTACCTGAAAAACTATGCACAAGTGTACCTAGGACAAAAGCTGCTTTAGACACAAAGGATGGTCACACCAAATATTAAGTTTAGTTAATAGAAGTTAATTGATAAAGAAAATCCATTTATGACATTATTTTTGACAGCATCCTCATTTTAAAGCATTTTTACACAAGTGCCTAAAACTTTGAACAGTACTATAGCTTTGCAGGTAGGTCTCTTGACGCATCTTGGAGATGTTGTTGAGATCAGATCTCTGTGTGGAGCACTGGCTGTTGTCAGACTCCTTGTGCAAACAAAAATCTCACTGGATTATTGCACTGAATGGCAAAATGAATGTTTGGAAATGTAAACTGATATTTCCTACTGACACACTACAGCAAAATATAGAAATAACTGACTTAAAACCATTTTTTAGCTGGTGAAAATACTAGTGTTCTAATAATTTTGGCCACCACTGTATAATTTTTATTTTATTTATGTATTTTTATTTAATTATTTTTTTTATCTGATTCCAATATAACTGATGCCTATAATACTATCAGCAACACTGGCTGATACTAATATGGTCACTGGTATATATCATGCGTCTAGTTATATTGTCAGGCATACATGTCAAATGTAGCACATACTTGTTTTTCAGGAGACAGGCCAGATGCAGCCATGTAGCAGCTGCCAATGGTTTTGATTTTCTCTATGTCCTGGAAGTAAGGCTCTTCCAGTAGCTAAGTGGACAGCAGGGAAAAAGATTAAGTAAGCCTGTCTCTGAAATTGAAATTTCTTACTATTACAATATCTTATGATAAAGAAGTGAGCATTTGCACATTTGAAATACATTCCATTAGTAACATTAGAGCTGCTGTTAGCACTTAAAACTATGAGCATGTCTGGTCTTCGGCTTTGAGGACATTGGGTGCTAAGAGGATGCTGCACAAATCCAAATGTACCTCATCGAAATCAGCAATGATCTCATTAAGAAGACGCAGACACTCCACATCTTGATGAATCAACTCTTTCTTCTCGTAATAATCTGTAAAGCCTGGAATGGAAGCAAACATCACCCCAACTCGCTCGTAGGATTCAGAGAACAGGTCCTTGGAGCCAAAGAATTCATACAGAGAAAATTAATTTATTACTTATGGATTAATGAAAGTGCTCCATAACTACTAAAATGATGGAAATGCTTCAAAATAGCCCTCAATTTGAAAACAAATAGCTGAGTAATTTTATTACGTATATTATTATTTGTTATTTTCTGACCAACGTTTAAACTATTTGGATCTGTCATCAGTAATCCATGCAACTACCTCATTATTTCTGTCTCTCTCAAGAAAGTGGCGAGCGACATGGGCAGGAAGGATGTTGTAGAGCAGACACTCGTTATGCTCCCTCAGTTCCTTCATGTCCTCCACTTCCTGTCTGGCCTGAAGACGCCACAGAAAGTCAAGCCTGGCTGTAGTTTCTAACTGTAGGATTAAGCAGAAATTATTTCTTCAATCATACTGAAGTAAAGCACGGATACATATAAAACTGCATGTCAGTTTTGGTTGCTTCAGTTACGAATAGATTTTTTTTCCCAACAGGATGACAATTATAGCTAAGTGGTGGTTTGATTATTATTCACCAATATATTTTAAATAAATATATTTCTTAATTGTTAAATAAATGATTTTATATTATTTAAATCACTAGAGCATACTGTATAATGAATTCCTATAATTAAATATTTTAATTAGCTTTTAATAGAATACCTGTCTACTGTTGTAGAGGACGACCACAACAAACATGGCCATTAGCAAAACAGAAACGCCTTTGCGTCTGAGGTATTGAGATCTGGGCAAAATGCACACATATACAGTATACATCAGAAGGGCCAAAGCAATTCAAAATCTACATTTTTTATACTGAATACTTCAGGCTTGTTCTTAAATCACTGGATTGTTGATGTCTAAAACATTCAGAAACAAACCTCTGAATTTGGCCATTTTGGTGTTGGCGGATAAAGAGCACATGGAAGGCTACCTCAATGAGGTATGTGTAAACTGCAGTGACTAACATAAGTACTGCTAACTTCAACAGACAGCTGAGCCTCAGGAACACAGCACATGTCACCATAGCCACCACACTGCTCAAAACAAAGAACTGCAGAGAGACAGACAGATTTACTGTATTTAGTAGAGTCACTGATCATGAAATCTGGTAAAATATCAGAATAAGCATTACTGGAAGACACATTTGTATTCAATGTGCATCTACTGTACCTCAGGATGGGTGCAGATGTTTACTGGCCAGTGTGCACCTTGTTCGGAGTTCTTGTTACTTTCTTCAGCCTCTCCAACTGTGTTACACCACAACTGTATAAAAAAAAAATGATAGACAGGTTAAGAGAAGCATTTTAATTTGGCCCAAACTACTATAAATTCTGGCACTCACAATATCACAGGAGGCCACACCAAAGTTAATTGCAATAGCAGTGAGGGTGAGCAGGTTACGGATGCTCTTGGTCTCGTGGATCAAGCAGCACAGATGCTGTAAGTACGGTGGAGAGCGCTTAAATTCCTCAGCCAGTGTAACCAGAAGCAGTAGCATGTAGACAAACAGGAATACTAGAAACTGGATTAACATAGGACAGATTCTGTGGGACAGAACAATACTGAAAATGTAATACTGCTACATTTCACAAATCAAATAAAGTGCACAATAGGCTTTTGAGAGAATAGTAATAACACACTGTGGTGAGGGGATGAGGGCCTGAACGGCCATGATGAAGATGAGCATTAGAAATGAGCAGGCCAAGTTGGACTTGAACATCTCATCTCTCATCTGAGAAAACTGAAAGTACAGATTTTGTGTGAGCCTACTTATAAGCAAAAAAATGCTATAAAAGTCTTTCTTCAGCTGTCCATACCTTTCCCTCGATGTGCCTGTCTTTGAAGACCAGCATGAGGGGTGTGATGTGTTCTTTGCGCATTCGCTCACTACTGCGCACCTCGATGGCTTGCTTGATTCTCTTGTTGATTTCTCGAGACCCGGCACAATGAGGAGTAATCTGATTGGGCAGCTGCACCAGGGAGCCATTGGTGAAAGTGGCTAAGATCTAAAAGATGCCAATACAAAAAGCATTACATCTATTTCAATTGAAAAGACAAATCTATAACAATTATTAATAGAGAAAGATAATGGTTATTTTTTTTCTTTTTATCATATTGGTTGATATTGGATATATATATTACCAATGTATTTAATTTTATGTACTCATTTCTTTAGCAAATCTTAAAATTATTGTTCGGAATTATAATGATGTAATGCTTAAAGGGTTAGTTCACCCAAAAATGAAAATTCTGTCATTAATTACTCACCCTCATGTTCTAAACTTGTTAACATCTTTGTTCATCTTTGGAACACAAATTAAGATAATTGTAATGAATTCCGAGAGCTTTTATGATACTGCATAGACAGCAACGCAACTATCAAGTTCAAGGCCCAAAAAGGTAGTAAGGACATCGTTAAAATAGTCCATGTGACATCAGTGGTTCAACCTTAATTTTATGAAGCTAAGAATACTTTTTGTGCGCAAAGAAAAAAATAACTTTATTCAGCACTATATTCTCTTGTTTCTTTCTTCTGTTGAGCACAAAAGAAGATATTTTGAAGAATATTGGTAAACAAAGCCATTGACTTCCATAGTACAGAAAAAAAAAATACTACAAAAGTCAATGGCTTCCATCAACTGTTTGGTTACCAACATTCTTCAAAATACATTTTTTGTGTGTGTGCTACACATTCAAAAAAACACACAGATTTGAAACAAGTGGAGGTTGGAGGTTTCATGAGGTAAACGTTTTTTGTTTGGTTTTACAAACAAGAGACTACTTATAAATTATTTTCTAATGTAATGGACCATGCCACTGATGCTGGTGATAAAGTTACTAAAGGATTCACTGAATAACATAGTGTGGCACTATTTAACAGGTTTGATAACTTTACATCTTATGACTAACTAGAGAGGGCATTCAGATTTAAGTAAAGTTTATGACGCCAAGACAGACTCACGCAGTTCATTCCAATGATGTTATCAAAAGGAAGCTCAGCACTCCATGTCGTCTCATCTTTGCTGGTTCTCCGTACTTTAGGGGGCTCCTTATCTTCCTGTGGCGTATGGCAGATCAGAAATGTGTCGATCTTGTGTTTGCGTAAAAACTCATTCCGCTCATAGCCTTGACCTTCTTCTGTCTCATATACCCCCGCTAGACAGTCCAGGGTTGCTCGTGATATATGAATCCTCCTGTTGTTATAGATTTTGATTTAGATTTTTTGATTTATTGTAAAATCAATTGTATTTGGCTAAATATATGACCATGCTAATGATCTGGTGTACTTGCCCTGGGATTCCTCCTGCCTCTAGCATGTTGGCAACATCTACATCCCAAGACCACACGTCAAACTGCCATTTCTGTAGACCCAAAACCCCACACAGAACCGAGCCAGAGTGAATGCCGATACGCATGTCCACATCTCTCTTCAGCTCTTTACGTATATAACTGACAAAGAGAGAAGGAAGCAAAATTTGACTTAAATTGCTATAGAGCATTAATAACAATGCAGGGCAAATAGAATATGAATGTTCCTAAATATCAGGGGTGTTCCATCAATCCAACTCCAGGAGGGTCAACGTCCTACAGAGTTCAGCTCCAACCTGCCCCAACATGATGTTTCCAGTAATCCTGAAGACCTTGACTAGGTGGTTCAGATGTACTTAAGTAGAGTTGGACCTGAACTTTGCAGGACAATGGACCTCCAGAAGAAGGATTGGACACACCTTCACAAGATGCAAGAAATAAATGTGTTAAAGGCTTACTTACAATCTCTGCACATTAAACTGGGAGAATGAGAAACATTGAGAACTACACACAAAACCTTTAGATAGTTGTACAAATCATGTAATGTACACACCGTATAGTGTTGATCATTGCCAGACCCATCTCCACACAACAGCGAGCATGTGCAGTTTGTGGCTCTGGGACCCCAGACACACAGTAATAACAATCTCCAAGAATCTTTATCCTCATGCAGTGATTCTCCTTAAATATTGAAAGATATCATTCAGTAAGCTTCCAACATTGCACACTTTTGACACTAAAACTAATTGTTATTGCCATGATATTTGCAGTACAATAGCTGCAACAAAGTGTTTCCTAACCTCCTACTGTACACTACAGTAAGACATTGACCATATCTCTTTTCTCCAACTGCCTGTGAAACTCAAAGGTTAATCTTTCTCACCTCAGCAAGGCGATCAAAACGGCCGAACAGCTCATTGAGTGTGCGCACCAAATCCTGAGCCGACATGGTCATAGAGAGAGAGGTGAAGCCTTTTATATCAGCAAACAGGATACTGAGACAAGACCACATACATGTTCATTTCATGCACCATTCTTGCATCCTAAATGCACTGGAAGATAGTACTGCACAGGGAGCTACGTGTACCTGACGTCTTTGTACTGATGAATGTAGGTCTTATGGAACTGTTGAGGAAGCAATTCATCATCCATAGCAGTCATATCACCAATCATCTCCGAAGCAATAAATCGAGGAAGAATGGACATCACCAAGCGCTCCTAATGCAAAATGAGTCCCCTTTTCTTCAGAAATTTCATATCAATGATCTAAGAATATCTTATTAAATCAAGAATCTCAAACCTGTCTCTGGTTCTCTCGTTCCATTTTGACTCGTCCTTCAATGCAACGCCGTGTCTCAAGGAATGCCTGCCTTTGGGCGCGATCTGATAAGTAGTGGATGAACAGCCCTGCGGTATTCATACCCATGTACAACAGACCTTTTGCTAGTAACTGAAAGAAAACCAAGAGTAAAAGTTAGCAGAGTTACTGAAATGAACAAGACAAGCTTCATTCATTCTTGTTTTGATCTTTCAAGCTGACAAGTGGCTCAAGATTGTCTTGAGATGATGGTTTAGCCATACTGTATGTCCTAATAATGGAGAATTTTTCAAAAAGCAGACCAAGTACAACTCGAAAGATGCATGAAATTCTCATGGACTGACTCCATATCTCAAGGATAGTTCTTGATTTAAAAGAAGCAGTGATTTCCTTTTACTTTTTGAGTTTTTTTTTGTCTAAAGTGAACTTGAACTTTGATGAGCTTTGAGCTAGAGCATGGAATCTTCTTTACCTTTCTTACAATGGCCGTGTCATTATAATTCCTAAGGGCATCCACCAACAGGTGCAAGGCAGCGGTGAAGAACCCTATGCAGATGGACCATAGTAGAGGTAGGGGCAATAGCGTGTAGGTGGCGAACAGGGTGAAAAGCACATACCAGGACTGGTCCTTCTCCAACCCATATGCCAAACCACCCAGCACCTGCAGAGTCTGGGACAGCCAGCTTGCCAGGCCAGCGTAGCGCAGGTAATCTGGAGACATCAATCCTTTACAGGTCAGAACTAAGACACATATGACTGCTCCAAGTCCCATGAAGAGCCCAGCCAACCATCCTCGTTGAGAGTCCACCATCTCAGGGGCCACAGCCAGGTAGATGAAGAGAATATGGAGTTTGGTAAGGATATCAATGACATTAGTTACTACAAGGGAAGTTCGGCGCTGACCAGACGAGTGCTGCTGGTACAGATGCTCGAGATCATGAGATTTAAACTTGTGGTGGAGAACCGGAAGGAAGATGCCACGCACCGTGGAGCCCCAGCTTACGAAGAAGTCAGCATCACAGAGCAAGTCGGTGGATTTCCGTGTGCAGGTGGAGTTGCGCTCTCGTAATGGGTGGATGTGGGCTGCCGAGGAACGCCGCTTATGCATGCCTGCGTTGCCCCGTGCAGCTTTGTTACGAATCTGCCTGTTGATGTCATCGATGTAGGCATCGGTAACAATTATTTTTCGAGAATTGGCTGTTCGCCCTTCATGGTGCATTCCTCGTTGGTTGATAATGTGACGTACTGCATTCTGCCACATTAGCTGTTTGCGTTTCGGGTTGGGGGAGGGAGGCACAGCTGGGCATACGTTAGGCTGAACAGTGACTTCTGTAGAACTCAGAGCCATGATCTGACCTGGCTTTAGATCCCAAAACTCAGTGCAAGACCTCTATCAACTGCACAAACCTAAATCAAAAGAAAAAGATTCAATAGTATCAATGAAACATTGAAGTTGTATCAGAATGAAACCCAAAAACAACCTTTAACATGAAATAACACTGCATGTAAAATGACAATACACAAGCATAGTACCCTTAAAATACCCCCAGAATACGCTCAAAACAAGTTCCGTACCCCCCCTCCCCCCAATGCCCCCCAAATTAACAGTTTTTTACCCTAAAATTAGTTTAATACTCCCCAAAATACCTATGAAACAAGTTCAATACACATTAACAATTACCAAAACAAGGTCAGTACCCCCAGAGTACCCCAAAACAAGTTCAGTAGCTGCCAAATACCCCTAAAACCAGTTAAAGACTAAAGACTCACCTTATAGACTCACAAAACAAGTTCAATACCCCCCGGAATACCCCAAAATTAGCTTTTTACTCCCAAGAATACCCTAAAATTAGCCAGTACCCCCTTGAGTACCCCAAAACATGTTCAGTAGCCTCCAAAATACCCCTAAAACAAGTTCAATACCCCCCCCAGAATACCCCCCAAAAAATTTACCCTGAAGAATACTCTAAAATTAGTTTAATATTCCCCAAAATACCCCTGAAACAAGTTCAGTAACCCTTACAATTACCAAAACAAGGTGAGTACCCCAGAGTACCCCCAAAACAAGTTCAGTAGCCTCCAAAATACCCCCAAGGACTCCAAAAACAAATTTAATACCCCCAGAATACCCCCAAGAGTTTTTTTTACCCCCAAAGAATACCATAAAATTAGTTTAAGACTCCCCAAAACACCCTTGAAACAAGTTTAATACCCCTTAACAATTACTAAAACAAACTTATTACCCACAGAGTACACCAAAACAAGTACCCTCCAAAATACCCTTAAAACAACTTCAATACCCACAAAGACTCTCAAAACAAGTTCAGTACCCCAGAATATCTCCAGAATGATTTTTTCCTTCCAATTAACCTAAAATGAGTTTAATACTCCTCAAAATACCCCTAAAACAAGTTCAGTACCCCTTAACAATTACCAAAACAAGGTCAGTACACCCAGAGTACCCCAAAACAAGTTCAATACCCTCCAAAATACCCCTAAAACAAGTTAAATGGCCCCAAAGACTCCCAAAACAAGTTCAGTACTCCCAAGAATACCTCCAAAATAATTTTGTCCTTCCAATTACCTTAAAATTAGTTTAATACTCCCCCAATTTTATACCTCTAAAACGTTCAGTACCCCTCAAAGTCTACCAAAACAAATTCAAAACCCACAAAATACCTTCAAAGCAAGTTCAATACCCCCACCCATATCCTTAAAACAAATGTAATACCAACAATATACCTCCAAAATAAGTTTAACTTCCCCAGAAGTTAATCAATATTAATATACACAATGCATGTGTGCACTAAACTGCATTTTAAAGTAAGGAATATTGCTGCTAAAGGTCAGACTATTAATCCAGAATGATTTGCAGAAAACATAATTGATTTAAACTGTGTATAGACATGCAATGAAAGTAAAAGTAAACTGAAGGATACTTGCCATTGATGTGGCGCTGCAAGCTTGATAAATCTTGTAACAATGCATGTATCTGCTCCTCCATGAACAGTAGCCCAGTTAAACTGATCCAGACCTAAGCAAATATCTAATACGATACATTCTTGTCCCTCAAAGGTGTGATACTCGGCAGCTGAGTGCAGAATGTGTCTTCTTTGACAGTTTTCCCATCTGCCATGCCATGCACCATAACTATGCTTTGCATAGTTATGTAAATTACTTGTCCTGATACCTTCCAACCATGTTATCCATCACCCCGCCTTAAAAATCTCCTTGGCATTGGATGAAGCCCACCTCAGTCCTGTCTGCAGCTGACTGACTCAATTTTAAGTAGTGCTGTCTTCAGGTAATGAAGTGATTGCTCAGCCAGATGGTCTGAAAAGCTGCCCTGACCCTTCCGAGAGGTAACAGAGCACAATCTGCTGAAGCTTATTGTGGAAGAATCCCGACTCTTGATGGAAATGTTTAGAGGCAAAAATAAGTGGACTTGAACTCCGCACTGAGGCAGTGACAAAGGGGCTTGGGATCTAATGCACACTCACACAAACACACACACACACACAGAGGCAGTAATAGGTTGAAATATAGGGGATTATCTACTCAGCAAAAGAGCACGTGATCCATTAAGGCCTCATGGTCACAGCTAACAGGATAATGTCTGTGACAGGTGAGTTTATGTGTGGAGGTAATTGTTAGGTTTAAATCTAATTGCTCTGAAAATGTATTTTTGGAAAGCTGTTCATTTATTCCATTTTTCAAAAGGTTGATATCTACAGGCCATCGTGCCCCATTGTATTGTTGGACTATATATATATATATATATATATATATATATATATGGACAACACATATGTATAGACTAGTTATTATAAGCTAGATATTATAAGAAAATGTGATCATTTGTGATTGGTTGACATCTGCTCTTGAGCAGACACAGTGCAGGGTTTTAGTTAGCAGGCCAGGCCGCTGATTCAGGGAATGTGGGAAGTAAGCTGGATAAAGTGCTTCTCACTGATCTGGTTACCAACAATATGTGCCAGGTCAGAAAGTGACTGAACCATCTGTTTCCTTTAACATGCATAAATAATCACGCTTTTCACTCGAGTGGATGACTTGAGTTAAATAAGGTTGAGTTGCCTTTACCTGCTGGGTTAACTTTTACAGTATTTATATAACGCAACAGCCTAAAAAGCTAGTTAATACAAAATGCAATTTTTGCATTCCATCATACTGCTTTTCCATCGTTTTTCTATGTAAATATGCGCTAAATGGTCACTTTTGTGTCTGTTGAAGTGTTTCGTGTCATGGGATTCTAAAAATAAGGCACTTTAAAAGAAGTTAAAAGAATTCAACTTTTATGAAAACGCGTCTCTTGCGGGGGTTTTTCACTCCGTTGCTCTGCGTCTCGATTTTGTTAAACACAAATGCATTCATTGTGTATGAACAGCTTTTGTGAAACTGTTCTAGTTTGTAATGTTGTGGTAATAATGCAGTTTTCAAAACGAAAAGGCAAAAAGTGATTTACAATTATTCCTTTATTTCGCTATATAAGCCGAATGGAGAAAGTAAATGCTTCTGTGCATAAAACAGAGCCACTTTTCCCATTGAGCAGTGGCCTTGGCATTCATGTAAACAGGCCTCATCTTTGTATTATGCATAATCACAAACATGCTTCTTACTCATGCCTTACTCAGACAAATCAATGTCACACATAAAACAAAAGGAAACAAAAGTGACTCCAGTTAAAAGATTCGCTATTGTGTAGTCAGTGTAGTTAATGAAACATTTAGGAGTACAATATTACAGACAATGTAACTTGTTTGGGTAAATGTTACACAGTCGAACATAGCGAACAAGGCAGCACATTATCAAATGCCCTTGAAAATAAACAAATTTAATAGAGATCATAAAACGTGTATTTTCAGATAAATATTTAAAAATATAAATAATGGTTACATTGCACATGTACACTCACATTGTGTTGTAAACACCACGGTTCCATAAAAAAATACAATATTT
>JAFVLL020021673.1:0-13132 GCA_021397915.2 Tor tambroides
AAAATAAATTAAAACTGGAGGAGGGTAAAGTAAAAGAGAGAGAGAGAGAGAGAGAGAGAGAGAGAGAGAGAGAGAATGCATGTAAACAAGGCTAGTTTCTCTGTACAACACCAGCTAAAATTGCTATCCCTCTGTTTAAGGAAAGACTGTGAAAGAAGAAAGACATTAAGCATCTAATAATGCATTAGTTTTTGCCAAAATAAATGGCACTGCAGCAACCACTTTCCTTGTGGCCGAGTCCCCAAAGTTTTTCTGTACGACACTTGGGAACCACAGAGCGCTATAGAGAAGTTACTGCAACATACAGCATAAGAGTTGACCTCCAGATTACATTTTTCAATACATGTGCATAGAGGACAGCACAAATAAATACACAAGTTTAAAACAGTTGGGAATGCTTATGATACAATGGTGAAGGGCTTGGTAATTCTGCATAAAATTAAATCCATAATTAATACTGTCCAACCAGTTTACAATTCCTAGGATTGAAATTAATGTGTTAATCTGTGTAGTATACTTCCTTTATACTAATGCTGATGAATCATAAAAGACTAAGAATAAAATATGTGATGCAACATGATGGGAAAATGAAAGGAAAAAGATTTAAATAAGATGGACCAGCAGGACTTGTACCAGAATAACCAGACTTCTCCTCGTAAGCCATGTGGGCTTCTCTGTAGAATACGCCAACAGGCCTAGAGAGGAAAAACCTTGACAAACGGTTTAGTAGTGCAGCTTTTTAGGAACTTCCCAAGAGAAAGATTCACGGCCAAAGTGGCCGTAAGCAGCAGTCTTCTGATATATTGGCTTCTTCAGCTCCAGCTCCCTAGAACACATCAGCCATGGATTATTGACTGGTCAAAATACAACTGCATGAATTAATCATGTAGATGATACTTCAAGTGCACAGTTGAACACCCAGCCAGCCAGAGAGGAGATGAAGCGATCACTTACCGTCACACTCACTAGTTGGCCTGAAGGAGGAAACTGCAGCATGAAATTAGAGAGCAAGTCTGATAGATAGCAAACACTAGCTAACCACTTGAACCTGTTCACTTTGAATCCAGAGAGGAAACATGATGGCTCTGTTCCAAACCTGCAGCTACCTTCTAAGGCAACATCCTAAGCAGAGTGGAAGCTTGTAAGTGACTGAGTATGAAGGGCGTTTAAAATCATGTGTGTCAGGGATGTAAAGTGCACTGTTTAATGTGGAATTTCTGGTGAAAAATTACATTACTCATGATGCTGTACAAAAACTTCCACCAAATCGGAAAGTCGCAGCAAGCAAAATGTCTCTACAGTGATGTTATAGTACAAACATTTTCAAGCGATGTCAAAAGTTTGGACTAAAATGAAACAAAAATACCCATCTTTCTACATTACCAGTTATCTGACTGCTTTTTACAGAGAGCTCACACTTTGCAGTCATGTGTGTAATTATTACCGGTTTTGGTATTAATATGCACACATTATCTCTTAGTTTATGTAACAATCATGCAATGAAAACTATGACAATTCAAGTAATTTAGTCTTAGTTTTACAGCATTACTTTTCAGTTTCTAAATGTTTAATACTTGAGGAAAGTTTGAGGTCCGTAAGATTCTTTCTTAAAGAAATCAAGACATTTATAATAGTAATAGACATTTGTAATGTTATAAAAGATTTCAAATATATGCTGATCTTTTAAACTTTATTCATCAAGGAATCCATGGTTTCTACAAAAAATTATAAGCAGCACAACTGTTTTTAACATTGATAATAATCAGAAATGTTTCTTGAGCAGCAAATCAGCATATTAGAATGATTTCTGAAGAACCATGTGACACTGAAGACTGGAGTAATGATAATCACAGGAATAAATTGCATTTTAAAATATCAAAACAGAAAACAATTACTTTAAACTGTAATAATATTTCACAATATTACTGTTTTATTTGTGATCAAATAAATAGAGCCTTAGTGAGCTGAGGAGCTTTCTTTCATAATCATTAAAAACATCTTACAGACCCCAAACTTTTAAACACTACTGTAGTTCCCTTTCCTGTATTTTCCTGCATTTTGTTTCTTGCTTTTATTTTATTATCGACTCTTTTTGTGCTGTCCTGAATCTTGAATAATTACTTGGAAAATGTTGAATGAGTTTGCTAGAACTACTATCAGCTTTCTGATTGAATCAGGAGATGCAAAGACCCAAAGAAAAAGGAAGCACAGGCAGAAGCAGAAGAAAAATGAATGATTCACTCCAATCTGTGTCAAGCTGAAAGATGAAGGAATATGAAAGGCTTCGATCACCGTTACCTCACAATGACTCCTGGACGAAGGTCAAAGTTTTTCTTGACGATTTTAAGCAGCTCCTGCTCACTCTTCTGGGATGTGCCATAGTGGAAGATGGAAATGGAAAGAGGATGGGCCACTCCGATGGCATAAGAAACCTGCATCATTGTGAATGCAATTTCATATATGAATGAACTTCAGATTCAAAGGATTATACTTTCTGAGCAAAACGCAAAATATCTGGCCAACTTACCTGCACAAGAACACGCTTGCACAGTTTAGCCTTCACTAGAGATTTGGCCACCCAGCGGGCAGCGTATGCCGCAGAGCGGTCCACTTTGGTGTAGTCCTTTCCAGAGAAAGCTCCTCCTCCATGGGCTCCCCAGCCTCCATAGGTATCGACAATAATCTTACGACCAGTCAGGCCAGCATCACCCTGCGTGAATGGAAAAATATGTTTGTGTTACAAATCTGGGTACTCGCTGTGTGATCCAACTGATTCCCCATTGCTTTCCATGCAGTTTACCAAAAACTAACACTATGAAAAACATTAGCATTCATATCATGTATTGTAGCTTGTCAAAGACTAAAAAAAATATATAAAATATGTGAGAAATCTAATAATTTCCATGCATTTCTACTGTTATTTTGATTACGAGTCAATTCAATTTGACCCAGACATTTTTGTTAAAATTAAAAAAAAAAAAAAAAAAAAAAAAAGAGAAAAATGTGGATGCTTTGTGATGACTACACTATAAAAGATGTTTTTGCATCGTTGTCAAAAAAACAAAATTTGGAGTAATTTTTTTTAAATACTTCAGAATGTAATGTTTCATTCAGTGTTACTTGCCATTTCTTTTCATTATTTGTGAAATTTACTAACAATTTCTGAGTAAAAATTGCTTCAAAGTAAAACATTTTTCAACATGTAGTACAAACAACTACAACAAATATAAATTGTATCGAACATTATTTGTACTTAAAGTAGTATTTATTGCTATTTGTACTTTTTTGTTGCATTTGTTAAAGGCAGCAGCTAATTGCACTAAGTGTAAATAGCGATAGATTCTATTTACACTATGTTAAAATAGCAAGATTTTCTGCTATTTATACTTCTTGAAAATAGTATCTGCACCTCTGTATTGTAGTACATTATAAAACAGTACGCAATAATAACGTATCGAGTGTAAATTATATAGTTTTCAATTTAGGTTCTTATGGATGCCACCTTATTGGGACAATAAAGCCCTCCCTACACCTACCCTAACCCTACCCAATACTTTATTTTCAACTTTTTGATTATTTATTTTTTGAGATTTGAAAAGGGAGAAAAAAAGTTCGGCAAAAGGCAGATTCGAACTCGGGTCGATCGCATCAAAAAGGACGACCCTTACCAGCTACGTCACTGAAACTGATGTTAAACTAGCGTCTTTTTGCATTATTGACTATCCCAATCACACGTTGGTGGGCGGAGTTAGTGTAAATAGCCTTTGCCAACAAGGCGGGCTATTTGCACTTAGTGTAAATAGACACTCCGTTTGTTAAAAATGGGATTCTCATACTTTTCTGTGCTGCAGACCAGTAATTGAGATCCAAACTAACAACCAAAAACACTGTGAAACTCAAATAGATGAAGAAACAGTGAATTCCTTCAAGTCGTCAATTTCAAGTAAACTTAGTGTGTTTTATTTCATAAGTTCTCACTTAATATTTTAGATCTGATAAGCTACAATAAATGTTTTTTACCTGACGATTTTCATTTTCAGTGTTGATTCTGTGTCGAATGGAAATGAATGACGGTCAATTTGACCCCTAACACAATCAATGTACCCAACATTTGTAAAGCCTTACCAAAACACATCCATGTCAAAACTTTGCATGCACATTTAGGACCCTATTGACAAAATTTCAAGAAGAAATAAATAGTTCAAGAGGTGTTTCGAGCTGTTTAAAACGCGGATAAAATGGACGTAATCAGATAAAACACGATATTTGATTTAAGTGTGTAAGAAAAACAAATAACACTTCACAAATCATTTCTGTAACTCAACTTTTAGTGAGTGTAAAATCTAGAAATTCCACCAAAATCAAAACCGGTCTCTACCTGAGGGCCTCCGATGACAAAGCGACCACTGGGCTGCAAGTGATAAATGGTATCGTCGTCCAGATAAACAGAGGGCACCACAGATTTAATGACTTTATCTTTAAGAGCATCACGCATCTCATCAAGGCAGATGTCTTCATCGTGCTGCACAGAGATGACAATAGTGTGGACGCGCACTGGCAGCATGGCGCCACGCTCCTGTCTGTACTGCACAGTAACCTGTTTTCAAAGAATCATGTTGCACTGTCAGGAAACACAGTCTACACAAGTTCCTGCATGCAAGCACTTCTAGCTATGCAAGCTCAATTTCACACATTTTTGTGTTTCGAACTGCTGTTCAGCAGACCTGAGTCTTGGAGTCCGGCCGGAGCCAGGGCAGGGTGCCGTTACGCCGCAATTCAGCCATCTTGGCATTAAGTTTGTGTGCGAGCACGATAGTGAGTGGCATGCATTCCTCTGTCTCATCAGTGGCATAACCAAACATTAGACCCTAAAAGCACAAAACAAAACATATTAATACTGAAATGTTATTAAAAGAGTTGCATTTACAGTTCTAGGGCTGCACTGACTTACCTGGTCGCCAGCCCCAACATCCTCTTCATTGCGGTCCAAATGAACACCCTGGGCAATGTCTGGAGACTGCTGCTCCAGAGCCACCAGGACATTACAGGTCTTATAATCAAAGCCTATGGGTTCAAGAGAGAAAATTTGGTCATTTGGTTTACTGGCCATTCATCTGCTCCTATTTCAATTACATTACAGTAAAATCTCCACACATCCAGTTACACTATTCTTCAAAGGTTTGGGGTAACTCACTTTTTTTTTTCTTTTTGAAAGAACTTTTATTCAGCATAGGTGCATTAAAATGATCAAGACATTTATAATGTTACAAAAGATTTCTATTTCAAATAAATCCTGTTCTTTTGAAATTTCTGTTCAAAGAGAAATAATAATAAAATGTATCCTCAAACCAACCCTTGGATGAGTCATCATAGCCAATGTGTTTAATGGTGTCACGGACCACCTTCTGATAATCAACAACAGCACGAGACGTCACCTCTCCTGCCAGCAAAATCATTCCAGTCTTGGCTACAGTTTCTAGAAAAACAAGAAGAACAAAAAAAGACCATGAAACATTCATATTAATGATATTGGAAAAGGACACATGCAAAATATTAAGGCAAGCTCAATGATTCTGAAAATCCACAGAAATCAAAGTCAACATACCGCAAGCCACTTTTGCATCTGGGTCTTGCTTCAGGTGAGCGTCCAACACGGCATCACTTATCTGGTCACATATCTTATCTGTACAATGAAAAACAGGAACATTCATTACAATTCTATATAGATTTGTCAAAATCCACACTGCATTTGCTTGTTATCCATCAGTTGTTCTTGAGAATTAACTCGTGCCAAATACACTAAGCTTATACAAATACGGAACATGAGGCAAAAAAAAAAAATCTGCAAACTTTCAATAAATAACAGCCTATATATTGTTCATGGTTATTTCACAAACAACACAATAAAAGCACAGCACAATAAAAAAAAGTTAGTTATAAAACTACATTATAAAAGTAGTATTTCATCTGTGGTCTTTATGGCTCACATTTAAAGGACCAGTATTTGAAGAATAAATTATGACTTTTCATTGGTACATACAACTTAGCCATGTATTTATTTATTCATTCATTCATGCAAATTTATATATCAATTTTGCTCCAACAAATGTTTACATTGTCAATGATCCAGTCACTTGCTATTCTGTATTCTAAGGTACAGTTGTTCTGAAGTCCAGTTCTCTCTTAAATTCAAAAGGCCTTGCTTGTTTTATTTATTTATTTTTGACTGGCTGTTTAACTATAAATACCAAACTGAAACTAATAATAAAAATATTATTATTATTATTATTATTATTATTATTATTATTATTATATATATATATATATATATATATATATATATATATATATATATATATATATATATATATATATATATATATATATATATACACACACACACAAACATGCATGTGAAAAATGTCCATATGTTAAATATATTTATATATATATAATATAAAATATAAGAATATAAATATATACATATTTTCAAAATATTTACTGTATGTGTGTGTATTTATATATACATAATAAATATACAAAGTACACATACATATATTATGTAAACAAAAACTTTTATTTTGGATGCGATTAATCGTTTGACAGCACTATTATAATATAATAACATATATGACATAATATAATATAATATAATATATATATATATATATATATATATATATATATATATATATATATATATATATATATATATATGTGTGTGTGTGTGTGTGTGTGTGTGTGTGTGTATGTATATATATATATATATATATATATATATATTGGAATATAAGTTGGAACTTGCTAAAACTAAACTGAAATTTAAAGTGTCTGAACATGTGCAAATGCAAAACTATAATAATTTTAGCGTGACTTTTATGGATGGAAGAGGGGGTTGGGCTCCCAGTCTTCACAGACTTTCATTGTGGCGGCAAATGCAGCGTCGTTTTCAAGGTGGGCGGAGTCTGCGCTCAGACCGCATGTTTGATCCCACGTGTAGCGCGAGGCTGCGTCTCAAAACCTGCTGATTTGCCTACCTAGACTATCTTTATGGGCATGAGAGGTGTTTGCAGCGTCAGCTTAGAGGAGTGTGCATGTTTTTGAGATAGAGTGAACGCGACTATTGTGCTCAAAATGCTTTCTACGATGGCCGCTCACTAGTTTTTGACACACAGCCAAAGAAAGCAAGTACAATAGTTTTCAAATCTGCAGCGCATCAAAGTAGCTACATAGACACGCAACGTTCATTTAATCTGAGCATTGAGTTATACTAAATTAAATGTTTCCAAACAAAAGCAAATACAAAGTTATTTTAATAAAAACATGGTAAGAAAAAAAGCTAATGAGAATAGTAAAGCGACAGTACAGTGCGAACGTGCAGAACAGGTGCTGTTATATAATAGCGAAGTTGAATACTGTAAAGTCGCCCAAAGTTTGATAGGACGTTTTACCTGGATGCCCCTCTCCAACGGACTCCGATGTAAACAAGAAGCAGTCCTCCTCAATAAGAGAATTGTGGAAACCGTTAATCCCTCCGTTCATCATTTTTAGTTTCTGTTTTGCAGTACTTCAGCACACCCGTTTGGAAAACGCAGGAGAAGTGTCACCCCTCCGAGGAACGTGAGAGTATTTATTGAGCAGCCCGCCTCGCGTCATGAGGGGCCCGCACTCATTCGTCCTCTCAGGGGACAGGACGATACCATGTCTCGAGGAGGGGGGTTTGGCACAGAAATCTATGGGGCAGTATGGTAATATGCCATGATGACGTAAACTTGCATGGGATTGCATCTTCTGCGAAGTCCATGAACTTGCGCAACGTGCTGTTATAACAAACACTTGAAAACATCATTAAAAAGGTACGAATTTACACAGACACACAGAAAAATATATATACATACCTTTACCTTTATGGTAGCCTATGTAAATATCGTACCATTAACTCTAGGCTATATGAACAAACTCTTGCGCAACTCTTGTTGATAACAACCAAGACTTGAAAACATCCTTATGTTATGTTTTCGCAACACTTATAGCCTATAGGCTTGTACTACATTAATAATAAATTTGTCTGATTACCATGTTTTTGGACATGTGCTATGGTAGGCTATATTCAAGTTCATTGGGGTATTATGTAATCAACATAAGACACAAGACTTAAACCATCATTAACCATTACTTGTTATGTTTCACACACACACTTTAATAGCTAGACTACTGCATTAAGCAAATGTGTATGCAAATTAGGCCTGCATGTTTTGGACATTTGGTACCATGGTAATCTTATTCTTTGAAGAACATTGGAGCATCATGTAAACAACATGGCATATGGATATGAAATCCATGTGACACACTCTTGTGCAACCTGTGGTGATAACAAACACCATTAACAATAGCTAGTTACAATTTTACACATATATGATAATGGACTAATAGGTTACTACAAAAACAGAAAGTACCAGAATGCACCATGACAAAATCATGAGTACCATATTTTATTATTTGACCTTGGAGTGTTATGAAAATGTCATTGTATATGAATGTAAAATCCATGTGAACACAGTCTTGCGCAACCTAACAATGAACACTTAAAAACACGATTAACCATAATGTTGGCTTCAGAGGGAAACCAAAATGCAATTACTAGAGATAAAATGGATGCCCTACAGCTTTAGCTCCTTATCAGCTGTCCTGATGTGATTTGAAGAAAGGTAAATTGTACATCTGCTTCTTACTTAAACGTTGTCTCTTTTATCGAAATGGCCAAGAGGAGAAAGAGCGTTGTCAATTTCTGCCCATTATATCTCAGCGCTGAAAAAGGACACGTAACTGAAGCAAAGTTACAGTTCGCTAAAGCACAGATATTGATCTAAACTGAAGCCATCTCTGAACATTAGCTTGTCACATCCTCTCAAATGAGCTTCCTAACCTGAGTCATGTCATTAGTACCTTTTGTACCTTCATTCAAAAATTCAGAAATGATATCAGATATCAGAAAAAATCAGTAGTCCACATTATTTGTGCAATATGTTCCAAATCTTTTGAAGCCATACTTAAATGATCTGAAATTCAATCTCAAATTCGATGCACTTCGATTTTTCAAAATATCAAAACATTTTTGAATGAGTTATTATAAACCAAGAAACAAGTTAGGCTACAACAGTTAAAAGCAGGTCATGATACCTCATGCGTGTTCCTCATCTGACACTTGATGGATACCAAAGTGCAATGGTTATGTCATTAATTGTTACATAGTCCATTCACTCTATTACTGTTTAGAAGATAATAATACAGGTCATTAGACTGAAACAATCACCTAGAGATAAAAAATGGAAGCAGTTAAAGCCTGCAGATTTTCATTCAAAACTACCATGATGAACTATATAGTTGCAAATTAACTTTGCAGTTTTGAACAATAATAATAATAATATATTATCATTGCAGTAATGTGTGATATTTGTCACATTCCATTAGGGTTTATTTTCTTATATGTGACCCTGGACCACAAAACCAGTCATAAGTGTCAATTTTTCAAAATTGAGATTTATACATAATCTGAAAGCTGAATAAATAAGCCTTCCATTGGTGTATGGTTTGTTATGATAGGACAATATTTGGCCGAGATACAACTATTTGAAAATCTGGAATCTGAGGGTGCAAAAAATTCAAAATATTGAGAAAATCGCCTTTAAAGTTGTCCAAATGAAGTTCTTAGCCATGCCTATTACTAATCAAAAATTAAGTTTTGATATATTTACAGTAGGAAATTTACAAAATATCTTCATGGAACATGATCTTTACATAATATCCTAATGATTTTTGGCATAAAAGAAAAATCAATAATTTTGACCCATACAATGTATTTTTGGCTATTGCTATAAATATACCCCAGCGACTTAAGACTGGTTTTGTGGTCCAGGGTCACATATACTATTATATATTCAATGCACTGTTTTATTATTGTTGTATGTAAAACTTGCAATACCTCTGAAGCAACTTAAAATACATTACACCTACTGAATACACTGACTAGCTTGTATCTTTGGAATAAAGAGCTTTTAGAATCCCTACAAAAGCAGGATGGTAGTGATCTCACACAGCTCACAGACAGTGTGTGCGCACATCTATGTGTAGCCATTCATCCACATTTGAACAGAGTGCACAGTGAAATCCTGTAAATACAGAGTGATATGGAAGAAAAAAAATCAAACCTGCTTTAAAACCCAGCAACACAACTGTAGCTGTATAACTTTACAACAGCAACACTGCTTTAACAAAAAAGCAAAACAGCAAGACTTATTTGACATCAAAACAAAAATTTCAAAAATGCTCTCTAATCGCTCTCGCAGTACTTTGATGTCATACACAGAACAGTCTGTGCAGTGCTGCTTCAAGTTCAACAGTTCTTCTGTGGCTTTATAGGTACACAATTTAGCAAAATCAGACAGTATTGTGTCTTTCTACTTTGGAAATCTGTTGTGTCATGTTAGAGCAGCAATTCAGACTCAAATGCAATCCTAAATTGATGATGACTCAGACTATGTGTGTCCATACTCGGTCAGGATGAGACAGCAGTTTATAGACACAAATCTCCCGCACAATGGCACTGCTTAATACCACACCTCTCAATCCAGCCAAGTATTGCATCAGAAACGAGTGACAAACACTGATATAATCGCACACTTGTACTGTATATACAGACATTTCCGTGATAACAGTTGTTATGCCCAGGTTGTTTTTCTTATCAATCTCCCTGTGAATTAGCATTACAAAACACTGAGGGAAGTTTTCTTTAGTTATGTTATATGAGGCAAACTCTGTTATTCAACACTGGTGACTGACAGTTTTACTTCACTCAAAGACAAGTCTAGTCTTGTGGATTTGATAATGTAGTTTCATTCACAATGTGTTTGTTTCATCTTTACTATGGTAATGCATCAGAGCACTTTACTGTGTCACCCTACAAAACTATGCATCTTGTGATGTCTACTTCCATCAGGATAATGCACCACGTCACAAAACTCCAATCATCTCAAACTGGTTTCTTGAACATGACAATGAGTTCACTATACTCAAATAGCCTCCACAGTCACCAGATCTCGAGCTTTTGGGATGTGGTGGAACAGGAGATTCACATCCTGGATGTGCAGACAAAAAATCTGCAGCAAGTGTTATCCTGACAGTATGGACCAAAATCTCAGAGGAATGCTTCCAGCACCTTGCTGTGTCTATGCTATGACAAATTAAGGTAGTTCTGAAGGCAAAATATGGTTTAATTATGTATTGGCAAGGTGGTAAAAGTAAGTGAACTTTACCTCATTTCCTGGATGATCAACAACTGTTTTTGATGAGATACGTGAGTTGTTCACGAGTCTCTTGTTTGTCCTGAGCAGTTAAACTGCATGCTATTCTTCAGAAAAATCCTTCAGGTCCTGCACATTCTTTGGTTTTCCAGTATATTTGAACCTTTCACAACGATGACTGACTGAATGATTTTCAGATCCATCATTTCACACTGAGGACAAATGATGAACGTTTTATATAGTCCTGTAAACACATTAAATCAATAAAGACATGAAAAATTATAATTGTTTTTGTGTTATTAGCTTAAGCACAATGTGTTTGTTTAAGAGTGTGATTTTGATTCATTTTTTTATGAACAGTTAATGCAGAAAACCAACCAATTCTAATGGGTTCACATACTTTTTCTTACCATTGTAATTATATTATCCCATAAGATGACCATTTTACCTCTAAAGTGGGGAGAGCAGGTTCACTTGGCCATTTTTTATTTAACTTAATATTTCTATGACCTTGAACTATGTATGATTTATTCTCTCAACTCCAGAGAACTTCATGTTGTAGTATGTTGGAAAGAATGGTTACTGAAAGGTCACAGGTTTGAATTCCAAAATAGCGATACTTGAGCTGTTGGCATTGTGTCCTTAAGAAAGGCTCTTAACCAGAGGGACTGTAATTAGTGATCCGTAAGCTGTTTTGGATAAAGGCTTCTGCTAAATGCCTGAATTCTACTTGCTTCTAATGAATGCAGGAGTGGCTCAGTCTTGCCCTTTCTCAGAAGCGGTGTCCTTACCGTAAAATCCTTTTTTTTTTTTTAAGCAAATCAGATCTTTGGTAACACCTTGAGCAGCTATTTAGTCATGTAAGCTGCTTTCTACTTGAATGTGGAAAGACCAGAATTTTCAAAACTGTTTGTCAAGCTTGCATTTCAATAACATGTCGAATCAAACTGCCAGTAAAATACAGTGGTATCTCCTTGTGTAATCTCTCAAGTCAATTGAATAATTCTCCTATTTCAAGTAAACAAAAAATGTGTCCCTAGAACATTTAGCTATGTTATGAAAATATTATTTCTGAATTTCTCAGAATGTTCAAAATGTTGAGTTCAAAATTGTTCTAAAAATTGTGAACATTACAAATAATAATAATAATAATAAATTAAATTGACAGAATGGACAATCCTTATTTTAATGGAATATTGCAGTGTTTTAAATGATTTATCCATGAACATGATTTTTTTTTAAATCTGTAAATGACTTCTCAAAACGTTCCATCTGTAAATAGCAAATTTGCACTTTCATAATTTTATCTATTGATATGTTTTTTCTATATTTTTATTACCATATTGTTATTTTTATTTATTGTCTATTCTCGTTATTATTAGTGTTATTCTATTTTTCTATTAACATTACTGGAAGAACATTTATTCATAACTTTGATACAATCTTGCCAGAATGCTCTGTGAATGGAGTCTGATTCAAACATATGATAATAATGAGAGGAAATACAGAACCCCTGCAGCATAACTGATTAAACGGCAACGGTTTTAAGAGGTGCAAGATCCTCCAATTTTACTCACAGATTGCAGTTTTGTTCACTAAAATGAATTTTTCATTAAACTAAAATGTTTTGTTGTTGTTTTCAGTAATTATATAGCAGAATTTGATTTTGTGAATGTGTAATATTGATTACCTTGCTACTGTAAAGTGGGGTTTGGGGTTTTGTTTTATGTTCATGTTTTCATGTCTTTTATTTTGGAGTTTAGTCATGGTCCCTGTTTGTTTCATGCTTCCCTTGCCCTCATGTATTCATGCTATTGGTTCTCTTGTTCATT
>JAFVLL020021678.1:0-17836 GCA_021397915.2 Tor tambroides
TTTGCTTTGCTTTTGAGTGGCTCTGCATTTACTGTGGGGACCGCTGATGAGGAACCCTGCTATCCTCCAGTATCCTCCGCACCAGAGTATTTGCATGTCATGTCTGAAATTATTCACGTCACATCAGAGTCTACACAGCCTGCTTACGTCATTCCTGCCAAGCCAAAGCCGAAGCGAGCTCACGTCAAGCCAAAGTCTGCTCACGTCACGCCTGCCAAGCCACAGTCTGCTCACGTCATGCCTGCCCAACTAAAACCAAACTAAAACCAAAGCCTGCTCACATAACACTTATTACTCCAGGGCCTGTTCACTTCATGTCTGCCAAGCCACGGTCTGCTCACGTCACGCCTGCCAAGCCACAGTCTGCTCACGTCACACCTGCCAAGCCACAGTCTACTCACGTCTCGCCTGCCAAGCCACAGTCTGCTCTCGTCATACCTACCAAACCAGGGCCTGCTCACGTCACGTCTGCTAAGCCACAGCCTGCACACGTCACGTCTGCCAAGCCAGGACTTACTCACGTCACTTCTGTCAAGCTAAATCCTGTTAACGTCATGCCTGCCAAGCCAAAGCCTGCTAACGTCATGCCTGCTATGCCAAAGCCTGCTGTAGTGATAATAGATTTAAGTAGCACCACCAGTGGCTTTGGGCTTAAATATTAATATTGATATTAATATTAAGTCTTGGTCATACTATTTTACAGGGCACTAGCCAAGGAATTGCACAATAAAGAACAAACTTGGAAGACTGTTGAATAAATAAGAATTACAATTAAATTGTAGGAAGTTGTAGTTTGACCAATCTGAAGGATTTGTGAGATATCGTTAACTTGTAGAGCCTTTTTACTGTATTATCAACACAAGGAACACACAAGTGTAATAAAAAAGGTGTTTTAATTAACAAAGGGATAGACAAGAGTAACTAACAACTACTAAATGGATACAATGAATGGATAAAGTGCAAAGATTGATAAATGGAAGTGACTGAGTTGGACGTCACTATGGACATTATCTTATGAAAAGATAAACGGAAGTTTCCTGGAAGTAATAAGATATTCTAGGTTCACCTTATTCTAGGTTCAACAAATAAATCTAGGGATTTTTTGTTATTAAATGACATCAGTTATATAGAATCTAATGCAAATTAGATAATCATAAACTGACAATACACTAATGCCAATGGTCTCTGGAAAGAGGTTTGGAAAGAGTGATATTTACGTTCTGCCTGGTCATGTGCTGAGTCTGAGCAGCGACGTCTTCCACTTGTCGTCGCAGTGGAAGGAAAGGAGTTGGATCCGTTTCACAGTCTTGAACACGAAGCACTGTTGGACGATGAACTCCTGAGCACCGAGAAGGTTCTTTGGTCTGGAACCCGCAAACCGGAGCCTTGAGGGTGAAGGTTCTGAAGTCTGTACAGAAGATCCGGACTACCTGGAACATGCAGGAGGGAGGATCGCTGACATTGATGTTCTGAAGTTGTTGGGAGATGATCCTGACAGTTTGGAACTCGCAAACCGAGGATCGCTGAAGAGACGATTCTGTGGTCGTTGGAGAATATCCTGGCAGCTTGGAACTCGCAAGCAGAGGATCGCTGAAGAGAAGATTCTGAAGTCGTGGCAGAGGATGGGGGGGGCCTAAGCTTGTGGTCGTTGTTGCTGTGGCAGTTTCCGAAGTCCCCAAACTCGCTTCTTGCAGAACTTCTTTGTATCTCCTTGGAACAACTTAGCTTAGCATAACTTAGCATAGGTCAACCACCCCACTCATCAGTCTAATGTAGCAACAACATCTTAGCACAACACTTTGCGCTTGGTTGACCACACCACTTAGCACCCTTCTTTGTCGTGGAGAGAACCTTTTATTCCTTCCCTGAAAAAGGGGGGGTCGGCAAGTTGGCACCTTTCGGATCCAGCATTCTGATTGGCTGATGCTGTCAGAGGTGGCCTCTCTCTGGCATGAGGTCTATTTGCATAGCTTAAAGTCCCCATTTGCAGCAATGTCATAAAATTTTTTCCTATGCATTATTCACTCTCCAAACCAATTCCAGATTAACCTACACATTGTGCTGAAAATATGAAGACCAAACACCAATGGGTAATGCTGAGCATTGATCCCTGCATTCATATATACAGTATATACATTAACAGGTAATGTTGCATACCTGGTTGTATCACACACATCACTCATTAAGTATATAAAGTTCTGTAAATTGATATGAGGAAGGTTTAGACAATTTTGTGTCCCTTCTGTGTGAATGCATGTGAAGATGTATTTTCCCTTTTGTGGCTTTGGCCACATGGCAAAACTGTGAGGGGAATTTGTGATCGTTCACACTTTGATGAGAGTAAGGGAGAACAAAGGAGTTCCTAGGTGGGGGTTGCTGTATGTTAATGTTAATCCCCCCTCTACACAAGAGGTAGTGTTGTTATGTTAAAACAAAAGGCATCCTTTATTGTCAACATGCCTAATCTAATCAGAACATAACTTTCCACGTGTTGTGTGGAAAGGAGTCTTCCCATCTTGACTGTTGTTCACTACACTGCTAACGTCATGCTTGCTACTCCAGGACCTGCTCACATCATGCCAGTTAAGTCAAAGTTTACTCATGTCATGTCTACTAAGTCAAAACCTGATCACATCATGTCTGTCAAGCCAGAGTCTGCTAACATTATGTCTGCTACTCCAGGGCCTACTCATGTCATGTCTGGAACTCCAGGGCCTGCTCATGTCATGCTGGCCACACAAGAGTCTCATCATAACATGGCCACAATTTCAGAGTCTGCTCACGTTATGCCTGTCAAGCCAGAGTCTGTTCACATCATGCCTGTCAAGCCAGAGTCTGCTCACGTCATGCCTGTCAAGCCAGAGTCTACGGGGCCTGCTCACATCACGCATAATTACCCGGCCAAGATGGCCGCCATGCCTGAGTCCTCTGCCAAGATGGCCGCCATGCCTGAGCCTCGCCATGTCACAGCTGTCAACCCAAAATCTGTTAACAAAATGGTCACTCACGAGATGGTTCACAAAATGGCTACCAATCCAGAGACTGCTCATAAAATGGCCGCCAACTCAGAGACTGTGTACAAAACGGCCACCACTCACAAGACTGTTCTCAAAATGGTTTCCATTCAAGAGACTGTTCACAAAATGGCTACTACTCAAGTGTCTCGTCACATCTCAGCCGTTTTTTTCAGAATCTCATCAAATCACAGCTGATCTTCATGAGCGAAGTCAAGTCACAACTCATCATCGTGAGTCAAGTCAAGTCACCATTGAGCTTCATGAATCCAATCAAGTCATTGTCATGAGTCCAGTTAGGCTAGAGGGCACTCCATCCAGAACCTGTACCATTGTCTCACAAACTCCATTTCCCAATACACCCCATGCCTAGGAACTGATTTCATACACAGCTGGTTTCAATCAGGAGGGCTATTTAAGACACACACACACATTGTGAAGTCTTGTTTCACTGCTAGCGAACATTACTGAGCGTTTCATTCTGTTATCATTGCCTTGCCTTGTTTTTTGACCTTGGACTGTTTCTGTTTATTGTGATTGCTTGATGCCTGGCCTGACCATCGCTAGTTTTGGATTACTCTTCTGCTTTGCCCTGGATATTACTGTTTGCTGGTGTTGGACCCTGCCTGTTAGGACTACGTACTGTTTTAATAAAAGCTTGCATTTGGATCTCTGTTGTCACACTCTCGTTCGTTGCAATAATATGAAACAATACAATATAAAGTAATATGAGTGCATGATGAATGCTACGAGTCTAAGAATGTTTAGACTATGTTTATTATTAATACTCTGTTCGCAAATATATTTTATAAGTATATTTCTAAAGATGTTTAAAATTCTAAACAATAATAATTTGTTTCTCAAATAATAAATGTCCTTTTTACGATAATACAAAGCATGCGTGGGTGTAAGGATTTTAGCTCTTACTTTATTTTAGCTTTTAGGAAATCGAATCGTGGAGATTCGATATTGATTTGGTTAACTGATATTAATCAAAAACGCATAAATTATACTTTATTAATGCCTCGTCCCGCGAGCATTAAACCAGTATATCTTAGCAGTTCTGTTTATTTAGTGGCCATGATAATAATACAGAATTGGTTGGGTAAAATTTTGAGCACAGGTAGCACGACTCTTGGCAAAGTTTGACTTGAATATTACACAACAGAAGACAAAAGAGTTCTTCATAAATGAATCAAAGTTTATTGGCTAAGCTAAGCTACAATCCTACACAAAACACACATACACACACATACAGGAATGCGCTTTGAAGACAGTTAAAGTATAGCACTATTTGCTATTTCAAAAGGTCTACCAGGGGCAGATCATGAGCAGAGAACCTTACTATCTTCACTTTTGAAGATTAAGACCACCAGCTCAGTAAGGTATGGAGATAGTTGTTACTTTCTCTGAGTTGAGTCAACAGGCATTCGCTGGTTTCGTTCCTTTCCTGGTTGAGGGAACCCCGCGACTGCTGATTGGCTGCTGTAGTCATAGTTGCGTGACGCGTTTCAAGGGATGCCCTTCGGTGGTAGGTTGGCTTCTCTGTGACGTGATGACGCTCTGAGGAAGTCTGTTTGCCACGACTCGGTTCTGAAAGTCTCTTTAGTCGGAACTTTGACGGCATGTGTGGATTCTCGCCAGATGGTATATGGCTGAGGGTGCTTCCCCGCGCGATCAATGATGAAGCCAAAGTTTTCAAGCCAGCTGCAATGAACTGAGGGCTGGGTGTCCGTTTTAGCGGACTGATTTCAGTCCCTCCCATTTGAGGCTTCTTCCAATCAAATTGTTCCTGTAGGCGGAGCTCTGCCCCACTCTGCTTCTCCTTTGGACCCACAACTTAATCTAATCTTCGACCTTCATGTGGGGAATATTCCTAATAACTTATTATAAAAGTATTCATCATTCGTATAATGCTGAAAATAGACATATAATTCACACCAAATTGTTGCATTTATCATGACAATTCATATGAAACTAATCACTAGTGACCCGTTTACAGGGAAAAATTATACGTCGAAGATTAAAAAAAATATCATTGGTTCCAATAACACGGCACGCTTATAGAAGACATAAAATACAATCTTAATATATATTGTCTCTTGAGTATACTGCTTTAATAGCAGCAACCATTATCAATTGTCCTTTTGAAATTCTTTATAAAAGTTTGAGTCTTTGTTCTGTCAAAGAAGAGAAAAGAACGCGTTCTAGAATGCTGAAAACGAAGGGAGGTCAGGAAGTCAATTTGGATATGCATCTGCAGAGCTTAAATGCACAGACGTCTCGTCGTAAAACAGTCTGCCCTTGTTGATAGCATCATTGAATTATGCGTTAGGCGGTCAGGAGATCCCGGGAGGGTCTGTCGCTGGAACATTTTCAGATACAACGTTCTTTGTACCGTGTTGGTTGAGTTATGTTTAAGTGATAAGAAGCCACAGTGAAGTCCTGTTCTGGAATACATCCATATGTTTTCCTCAAATCTCTCCTTGTTTTTAGAGGTCTCATGAGAAAAGGGGATTTAGGGCAGTAAATCGGCCAGCCAGTTAAATGCAGATCGATCATGTATTAGCTTTTTACGACTTGCAGATGGTGGGGTGGGGGGTGGGGGGGAAGTTCCTTAGGAATGTGCTGTCCTGCAATTATTTTTTGTGAGCTCTCTCTCTCGACCAGGCTTTACATGGGTACATGACTAAAAAAAATGATACTATATATAAATATATAGGCTACATATTCTGATATTAACATGCTCACAGATGTTTTTTGTTTGTTTGTTAGTGATCACATACCTGCACCACAGATGAATCCTGCTGACTTTCAAACTGTCTCTTCAAACTATTTTCCTTTAAGAGTGCTGTACCAACATTAGATGTTCAACTAGCTACACTCATATTCTATGGTAAAACAAACTCCTTGGCTACTGATGATGGTTTTTTTCTTGAATCCATGGAAAGAAGCAGCAAACACTTAAATATCAGGTATGGTTTACATGTTTCACTTGTTGAACAGAATCTGTTTTCAGGAATGACTCAACATCTTTTCACATCTCTGTTGTTAGATCAGTATGCTCAATAATGTCTTTGACCTTCATTATGTATATTTTAATTATACTGTGTTGTGAATAAAATACAATTAATTTTTAAAAACCCATTTTTTCAATCTCCTCACATTTTGTCTTACCTGCCTCAAAGTCACAAGGTGCGTTCGACATGAAGCGGCGCTGCTCAGAATGACATCAAAGTACCGCAAGAGCTATAAGAGAGCAGACGGATCCATAAGCTTTCGAATCCCTCTCGCGATACTTTGATGTCATACACTGATCATTCTTCACAGTGCCGCTTCAAGTCGAACACACCTACAGTCACACTGATGGGCCATTAGTGGAGGGTCCTTTGTCTCTCAGGTGAGAAGCACTTAATAGTCAAGGCCATTGCCACTCCCTCGCATACAGGCTTTCGATCACAAAACATGTCTTTAAAAATTTTAATCAGTTTATTTTTTTCTGTGAATGAGTAAGCAGAAGGATTTTCACATAAATTTTAAGAAAATATTCTAGCCTACAAGACTGATTACTCAGAAGTCTTATTCAGAACTATTCAGTATGGGTTTTATGGCTTTATTTCAGCTACATCCACACCCCCCCACCCCCAGAACTAACCACGCATAATATTTTTTTTTCTAAAAAAATACAAACATGTACATCTGTCTTGGTCACATAGTATTGTAGCAGTTTGTGCTGAATACAAAAACATTACATTTGTCAATAGTATGTTATAAGTAGCTGAAATAAGCACAAATGTCAGGGCATGTCAAAACATCTCAAGGGCCCCAAAATAACCTTAGACCCCACAGGGTTAATCACTCAGAGACTTGTTTAAAAATTTAACGAATCACCATTGAAATGGTTTCGTTTTATTAAAAACAATAACTCATAAGCAATATATCAAAAGTAACAGAGAGTATAAGTCTTCACCACGAAGTGTCGGCAACTAATAAAATCTCTACAAGCATTTATATAGTCTTGCATATCATCTGCATTAATCTCAACAAAAACCTCCCTGCATTCTTTCTCCTTATGCAAGCCTCTGTGACTGCCTCCTCCCACGTAGACAGGATACGCGACATTCGCCACAGAAGCTTGAACAAGACAATGTCACAAGTTCAAATGGAAGAATTGCAACATCTCTAAATAATAAGCATGTCTACTTCTACCTTAACCTATAAAAATAATCGTAACACCTTTCAAAAATATAAGCGAGGCATATGCATACATGTCTAAACCGCAGACCCCCCCTTCTGAGGGTTGTCCCCCCTAAAAAGCCTGATTTAAAGAACCAGGCTGTGTATTGTAAATAATGTTTTATACTTCAATTAATTGTGTAAGTAGTAAAAAAAACACAAACACTAAAGGGGCAAAAATGCGTTTTAAGTTTAGAAACATTTTGAGTCTCCCCTCCCCTTGCCTCACATAGTGCTTTGGTCCAAATGATTTCCTCTTTTATATCACACACACAAGTCCGGTGAGAGAGAGAATAAGTCTGAGTAGTTGTGGAACTCCAGTAAATATCAGATGAAGTGATTATTTTCTCTTTGCGAGAGCAGCATGTTTCTGGGAGCGTGCGTCTGGTTTTGTGCGAGAGCAAAGAAAATGTGCATGCTGGGGAAGAGATTATCACTCACGCATTATTTTAAGGCAGCGGCTATTTGCACTAAGTGTAAATAGCGCTTTCTCTTTACACCAAGTGAAAATATCATATTTTCTTAGTAATACATGCTATTTACACTAAGTGCAAATCAGATTCTATTTACACTATGTTAAAATAGCAGGGTTTTCTGCTATTTATACTACTTATTGCAAATAGTGGCAATTATATGCACCTAAGTTATTGAGTGTAAATTTGAATATTAATTCAAATGATTAAATGGATGCCACCTTATTGGGACAATAAAGCCCTCCCTACACCTACCCGTTACTTTACTTTTAGCTTTTTGATTATTTCCTTCATTTTTATGGAAAATAAATGCTTTTCTGATGTGATGTGAAATTTGAAAAGGGAGAAAAGTTCGCCAAAAGGCGGATTCGAACCCGTGTCGTTTGCGTCAAAAGGAGTTGATCGCACATTTTAGCATCTGTACCACTGGAGCTAACGACTGTCAATCGTGTTTTGTAATTCTGACTAGCCGAATCACACGTTGGTGTGCTTTCGCACAACAATAATGCACTCTGGACATTTCTCACTAAAACAACGCCTTAGTCACCCTGCTACACTAATAGTAGTAGCTTTCCTCTTTATATACATCCTTACAAGAACAATTTTTGCTGTATTATTTGTGTCCCCTTCAAAAACTGCTCTTGAGAAATTTTATGTATATTGTCCCCCTACTGTTAGACGAAATTTACGCCCTTGGCCGTCGCATCATCCAAGTTGCAAGGAGTGAATTTATTTCCTTATAGAATTAATTCATGAAGCCAAAACTCAGGAACTCACAGATGCCATGCAATAAACCCACAACTAATCTGGAGAAGAGATCTCCTAAGAGAACAAAAGATCTCCATAGAGAACAACAGATCTTCAAAGAGAACAAACAACACCACCCTGACCAAACTTATCTTCTTTGATCATTTACGACCCCCTTCTCCCCCCTGCCCAAAAGAGTTAACACAAAGTTTGTTAAGAATATGTATGCCACATATCATGTATCTTGTGAACCTGTTGTTGTTCCCTTTCATGTTTGGTATCATTTTAAAGGTCTCTGTGCGATTGGTAAACTGGTCTCAATTTCACAGTAGTCATTTGTATTATAAGAAATTTTGAAAACTTTTGTAGAATTGTTCTACTACTTTTGTTCTACTGAGGAGGGGGTGTGTCCCCCTTTAGGGGTCTGCGGGAATGTTTATCCATCTTCATCCAGGTGCTACCCTGGAGCACTAGAACCAAAACCACCAAAAGGTCTTTTATGTTTTTACAACTGATCTGAAGCTTTGTTATCTGGGTATATAAGGGAAGTGACAAAACACTCAGGGCATGTCTGTAGCCAGATCAGCCCATAGTGTATAGTGTATTTCATATGCTCCATGCTATGTATCTTTCTGAAGTCAGGTATACATTTTTACTCTTAGATTCATCTTTAAACAGCTGATGTTATGTATTTTCTTATATTTGAATTGGCTTCTTATTGTTTAATTATATAATTGACATGGCACATTTTTATCTGACTAATAATAATAAATTGTTATATTTGATTTATTCTGATCTCTTCTGAAATCATTTTTTTCAAGTAGATTAATGAGTAGTGGTATTTCCGCAAATCTGCATTCAGGATTAAATGGATGCCACCTTATTGGGAAAATAAAGCCCTCCCTGCACCTACCAAAGGTCACACCAAAGCACTAATGGATGAACCATGGGGAACACCATGAGGGAGACTTTGGATTTCTGACTGTCACTGGCTTAACACGGTGTAGCTCTCGTGGTTATAGGAAAAAATACACTTTTTGTTGTGAGTATGCAGGCGCAGCTCACTTAAAGGTATTATATCCACTCTGCATCCTCTGAGTAAGTTCAGAACTGATGAGTTTGTGTATCATTTCGCTTCAGAAGGCCTTTATTAACACCCTGGAGCCGTGTGGAGTAGTTTTATGATGGATGCTTTCTTTTTTTTTTTCAGAAACAGGGGCACCGGTCACTGCAATTATACAGATTGGATCAGGACAATGTGGAATATAATTCTGAATGTTTTCATCTGAAAGAGGAATGTCAGACATGCCTAGAATGCCCTGAGGGTTAGTAAATCTTTGGCTAATTTTCATTTTTATAATAGTGATTCACATGCAAAGGACTACACAGAAAGGGAGGACAGGAAGAAGCCTGTCATCTCACACTTATGGTCTAAATTTTGATGCTAATGCTGCTACTCCTGATGCCACTCTTACTGCTGTTGCTGCTGGTCCTCCTGCTAGTCTTGCAGCTGTTACTACTCCTTTTCCTATTCCTTTTGCTACTAAAAATGCAGCTCCTCCTACTGCTGAAAGTATTGTTGTTCTGTCTGTTAGTACTACTGCTACTGTTGCTTCTATTGCTGCATCTGCTGCCGTGGCTGCTACTGCCATGGCTGCTCCTCCTGCTGCTCCTCCTGCTGCTGCAGCTCCTCTTGCTACTGCGGTTGCTGCTCCTCCTGCTGCTGCTACTCCTCTTGCTACTGCGGTTGCTGCTTCTCCTGCTGCTGCAGCTCCTCTTGCTACTGCGGTTGCTGCTCCTCCTGCTGCTGCTGCAGTTGCTGCTCCTCCTGCTGCTGCTGCAGCTCCTCCTCCTCCTGCTGCTGCTGCTACGGCTCCTCCTCCTGCTGCTACAGCTCCTCCTCCTACTGCTGTCATGGTTACTCCTCCTGCTGCTGCTGCCGCCATTAATGCTCCTCCTGCTATTACTGTTGTTTTCAGTTTTTGGATAAAAACTTCATTTTTAATCTTTTTTTGGGCTAAATCATGTATCTCTTTAGTGTAGTACTGTTCTGTATTGGTATTAACCATTTCATCAATCGCATGCAGCAAATTAGTGACCTGAAAGCGATTCATGTCATCATTGTTGAATGATAGAAATCTTCCACCACACTCATTAATAACAGCCTGGAGAGCTCTACTTTTCTGGACATACTTATCTAATGGTTTTCCCTTCAGACAATCAGCGTGAGTAAACAGAATAATGGTGAATCGAGCAGCTGCTTCTCCAAAGTTGTCCTGAATCCATTTCACTGCTTTTCTCTCTTCATCTGTGTATCTCACACCCAGTTTGATGACCAGCAGAAATGCATGAGAACCAGGAGCAGATAAATCAACACATTTAACTATTTCATCCTTAATTTGTTGTTCTGTCATTGTCGTATCAAACAGGCCTGGAGTGTCAATGACTGAGATTGTCCTTCCATCCATCTCCACTTCTTTTCTCTCACAGGTTTGAGTAACTGACAGTGGTGAAACATCCTTTTTAAAACAATCTCGATTCAGGATGGTGTTTCCTGTTGAACTCTTTCCTGATCCAGTTTTACCCACTAGAACAATCCTCCGATCTGATAAAGTAAGAGGAATGTATTGTTGTATATTGTCAACACAGCAAAATTCCTGGTGTCAAATTAACACTGCTGGGTGTCTTTGGCTACATTTACACTGCAAGTCTTGATGACCAATTCCGATTTTGTGACGATATCCGATTTTTTTGGACGACGCACTTACATTTCTTTTAAAAGTGACCCGTATCCGATGTGTGCATTTTGCACTGCACTTGGTGAAACAAGCCAAAAATAGCAAATGACATCACAAATCAATTTGAACAGTTCATTGAGTTTAATTTATTGACATGGAATTCATATGGAAAAGTTTCTAATGCAATAGTTATATCTATTCATCAAAATAATTATAGACCTATAGAAAAAATTCTTCAGGACAGTGATATACGCAGCTCCACTGAAAGCTTTCAAGTGGAAAAATACTCAGATGGTAGATATGTCATCTGTGTTTTTTTAGTAATTAAAACCAAATGCGTTCATCAGTGATTGTATATCAAAGGCAGGGACATGTTTGTGTGCATTTCATTTTATGGCTTCAATGGAACGAACGGGACAGAAGCGCTCGTCTGTGCACGAGCCATCATCACTGACAAAAGCAGCACATTTCAGCATCAGGTCGCCTTTTATTTAACACAAACAAACGAAATTAATACTCTGCTACTCAACTAGAGATGTTTCATTTGTTACAGGTATGTCTGTACCACGAAATGTTTAAAAAAAACTCACTTTTCAATGACGTAGGAGTCGCATTTACAGGGGAAGATCCGATCTGATCTGACCGTTTACACGGCTGGTGCAAATGCACGTATCCGATTCACTGAAGCAGTGTTAAAGTTAATGCGGTAATTAAGAGATTAATTGAGTCTTAATTGACCATTATTGAAGACACTTGATGTTAACAAGCAGAATAATCCAAAAAATAAAAAAAAAATTAATTGAGTCATGATTGACCATTATTGAAGACACCTGATGTTAACAAGCAGAATAATCCAAAAAATATAAAAAAAAATCTAAATTTTGTAAGTCACCATTATATTGGTCAGTGTTTACTTTAGATGGGCTCTTGACCTTTGACTTTTTAATATTACATTTTATTTGGCTGCTATAACTGAATTATAACAGCCAGACAAGCAAAGAGCAAAAGTCATCAGGTAGTGATGATTATGTTTGGACTGAATAACTGAGGTAAGTTTTCTTTGTTGGTTATGTCAACACTGTGAACAATGTAAGATCAGGCATTTTCAGTATAATCAGACAGATATTTTTAAAACGTATTTTGATCAAAAACATAAAAAAATCTTTAATTTAGGCACACAGACATCAAGAATCAATGTGAGAATGACAACAATGGTGACCATCAAAAAAAATTTGTAGCCAATCAAAAGTCATCCATGGCTCCAATCATGCATTGCGGCATGAATAAATTATGAGCGGAATTGTCTTTGTAATTCCTTTTATTCTTTCTATTTTGTTTTATTTTTGGTGTTTATATGACTTTAGTAGCTTGTTTTGTGTTGTTAAGAGTTAATCTGTTTATCTAAATATGCTGTTTGTCACCATTGTTGAGATTCATTCACTGATTCTTGATGTCTGTGTGTGCCTATAAGCCAATAGAGGGTGGTAGGGTGCTGGCCTCCATGAAAACACACAAAAACAAACAAACACACACACACACACACACACACAGAGACAGAGAGACATACAGTCCTCAAATCTTATCTGAAAAGGGCAATTTTTCTGTTGCCCCAAACTGCTAAATTCAGGGCTGATCTGTTGTGGCACACTTTTCAATTACATGACAATGGCAGGCTCAGGTGTAATTAATTCCGGACATGAACCTAACGCTGTAAAATCTCTACTCCAATAATAATAATAATTATAATAATTTGTTATATTTATATAGCACTTTTCTGGGTACTCAAAGCACTTTACATTGCCAGGGGGTATCTCCTCAACCACCACCAATGTGCAGCGTCCACCTGGATGATGCGACGGCAGCCATATTGCTGCAGAACGCCCACCACACACCAGCTTAATGGTGGAGAGGAGACAGAGTGATGAAGCCAATCAGTGTATTGGGATGATTAGGAGGCCATGATGGTCAGAGGCCAATGGGCGAATTTGGCCAGGATGCCAGGGTTACACCCCTACTCCTTAAAAAAAAGAAGAATTTCCAACTCCTATTCTTTTTTCCAGTGTCCGTTTGAGAGGAGAACTTTGGCAGAAAAACCGAAGGTAAAGGAGCTGGGTCCAGATTAGGCATGGGCCAGTATGAGATTCTCACGGTATGATAACCTTAGATAAAAATATCACGGTTTCACGGTATTGCGATTACAGATGTAAAATATGTTATTTTTAAATGTCTGGGTAAAAAACAACAACTTTTTTTCCACTGAACACAATATATGTTTTTTTTTTTGTTTTGTTTTTTTATAGTTGAATTATTCTTAATTAAATTAAGTGCAGTCACTTAAGTGAGCCTAAACCTGCAGCTCAACAATAATCAGAAAATAAATAAATAATTTTCTGTAAAAAAAAGAAAAAAAAAAAGAAATCCTTATTAAAAAAAAAAAAAAATAAAATAAAATAAAATGCAGTCACTTAAAGTGAGCCTAAACCTGCAGCTCAATAATCAAAACCATAATCAAAACATAATTTCTGTAAGTAGATAAATAAATAAATAAAAATAAGGCAGCAGTCATTAAACCTGCAGCTCAACAATGTTTTTGGAGACACTTTCTACACATTCATCTGTCAGTCGAAGGTGAACATTCCTGCATCATAACTTTCTCAGATTAAGTTTGGAGCAGTGAGGTACGCGGATGTGTGCTCATTAGTTACACATTAGGAGAGAGAGAGAGAGCGCAAGTGTGTTACACACACACACAGTCTCTCCATACAACACTCTAACAGCGGCAAAGTTTGTTTTTTAAATGTCATGATTTTGAACAGATTTAAATAATGGCAGGAGGCTTAAAAGTATTGGCGTGATACCAGCTAAATTTAATTATTGTACTAAATCGCAGAAACTCAGTACTTTAGTATGCTATTCCCCGCTCTGTGAAGTAACGTGAGGGAGGAAACTAGCTGACGTTTAGCTAGTTAATTAGCCATGTTATCTGCCTCAGTAGCAAGCCATAGCAGTTATTTTAACACTGAAACAAATAGCGGGTGGGTGGGTCTCTGTCTTGATCGAGGGTGAAAGAGGGAGAAATGAAGATGACACAGATATATAGTTTATGTACAATCTGGAAGTATTTATTTAGCGATTGGTGCTAAAACTTCATCTGTACGGAAATTCGTTGTGATTAGTCTATGTTACCTGAAAAATTCCCATACGGCAGACTTCGTCTTTTTCAATGAGGGAAAAAGTTCCAGGGATTCATCTCCTTTGGCCATCATCATCATACACACAGGTGACTCTTGCTGACTGCTCGCACAACCGGAGGAGGAGGTGGGGCCGTGTGACTCGCTCTTCGCTGCACACAACTGAGGGAGTCCTGCACTTTTCGTCTTTGACGACACGCAAAAAAAAAACTGCTCATACCGCAGAAACAGTATAACGGAAAATTTTAGTGGTTTTTGAAACCATGACCGGTTATCGTCCCATGCCTAGTCCAGATCAGCCTGACCTCTTAATCAGACAGTAGACAAGAAAAAAAGGGAAGAAGTACATACGAAGCTACTCTTCCCATTGGTACACCAAAAAGTCCTGGCTATGTGGATGGGTTTCTACTAATGCCTTATTTTGTTTTCCCGTGCTTGCTGTTTAAAGCAACTGGGGCAGATCTAGCATGGACAGTTACAGGAGTGAGAGATATGAAGCACTTGTCCGAGAATGTAAGAAAACATGAGAACACCAGGGCACACATGGATAATTCTCTCAAACTAGCCATTTTGGGAAGAATAAACATCGCTACTCAGTTAGACGATGGCCACAGGATTGCAATAAGAAAACACAATGAGGAGGTGGACAAAAACAGGTATATTTTATCCAAGATAATTCATTGTGTTAAGTTTTGAAGGCCTTTTGAGTTGGCCTTGCGTGGGCACGATGAGACTGACTCGTCAGACAACCATGGCATTTTTAGGGGTTTAGTGGATTTTGTGAGATGGTCCTCACTGCAGAACACAAGATCCACCTTACATAGACCTAAACCTACCCGTCTCCACCACCTGATCTCTAAACCCACCCATCCCCACCCCTAAACCTACCAATCTCCACCCCCTGGATCTTTGTTCTGCAGTGAGGGGCTACTGGATTTTGTTGCCCCCACTAGACAATGTGCTAGAGGAGCACCTTAAGACATCAACCGTTTTTAAGTGGTAAGGGCACATCAAAGACTAAACGAGCTGTTGGACTCCATGCTATCAGTGGTAAAGGATTGCATTCTAGAGGAAGTAACTGGCGCTGATTTTATCACCATTCAAGCTGACGAGATGACTGACGTTTCCACCCGCTGTCAGCTGGTGCTGGTGCTTGTGCTACGTTACATAGATTCCAATGGTAACATCCAAGAGCGCTTTTTTGAGTTCTTTACCATCCAGAACGCAAACGCCGACTCCATTGCTACAGCACTTCTGGACAAAGTAATTGCCCAAACTTATGACGGGGCTACTGTGCTGAGAGGAAGCACCGGCAGCGTAAGATAATGGACGTCTGCAAAAATGCTCACTAAGTTCACTGCTACGCGCATCAGCTGAACCTCATCATGCAGCAGGCGACATCACACATCCCCAGAATCGGCACTTTTTTTCTGACCTTGGTGGATTTTCTGCCTTCTTCTCCAGGTCACCTAAGCGAATCGCCGTGCTTGACCGAGTGGTTGTGCACAGACTTCCCAGAGCCTCTACAACATGGTGGAACTTCCAAAGTCGCGCTGTAAACACTGTGTAGGAACACAAGGATGACCTTTTAAAATGTTTTCAGATCATCAGAGACTCAGGGAACTTTGATTCCTGATTCCTGTCAGAGAGTCAGGGGGTTTTGTGAGGATGCTTGAAGACGAGGCTTTCTGTTTTTTCCTGGCATTGTTTCACAAGATCATGCCAAATGTAGACATGCTATTCAACCAGCTGCAGAAGAGGAACATCGACCCTGTCTACATTAAAGCAGCTGTCCAGGGATTCACAAACAATATGCTAGCAATCAGGTAAATACCCTCATTTACTACTGGCTGATAAAGCTGTTGTTGTTAGAAAGATTCGTTGTCTGTGAAATCTTAATTGTGCCTTGCCATCAAAGTGAATGATTGCCACAGAGCACATCAATTTATTTATTTATTTTTTAATTATTATTTATGAACTTTTTTTGGACCAGGGACTTGATTCCCTTTCTGTGTGGGGACAGTGCATCATCTGACCAGCAGCACCAGCCCAAAAAGTGACCGAGGACGCTGGGACCAGGAGAGGTAAAACACACACACACACACACACACAAAACACAGACAAAAGGTGGCATATAGATTCTAATTATTATAATTATAAAGAAACAGATGGTTAAATACCAACAAGGAAAGAGAGTGGAAAGTATTATTGTCACAAATCCGGTCTGTGGCCTTCCGCCCGATGGCCACCAGAGGCCGCCTCTCCATAATATTGACTCTCACACCACACAGCACACTGGACTGCACTTCCCATCATCCATTGCCCTGACAACACACACACAACTGATCACACTAATCACGCTCACACCTGAGAACTATCTCACAATCACTGTGACCCAATCACACACGCTTTATAAGCCTGGGACTTCCTCTCGGTGAAGGCCGAGTATTGTTCAGCGATAGCTACTCTACAGAGCATTCCTAGTTGTTAGTTTGCCTTGTTAGTTTTTCCCGTGTTTGATTCCTGCCCGTGTTCTCTGGATTTACCCTTAGCCTAGCCCTTTGGACTCTGTTTGCCTCTCGTTTGGATTATTGCTCGTATATAATCCAAATATAATGCGAAGTGTTTAAGTGTTTAGTTTCGCCTTGAGTTATTAGCAGAACCCCTTGAAGGTTATTGGCTGGCCGATTTCAGAAGCCGGCCACAGCGACTGTTAAAGTATTTAAACTGCTTACTCACTTGTATTAATTGGGAAAGCGAATCTTCACCAGAAGAAACGGACGGCAACTCGCGTAAGTGTTGTAATACTTGTTTGCAGGTCTGTTGTTTAAATTATTTACTTGCTGCTTGGAAGGAATACTTCATTTCCTACCTATTTCTATTGTGCAGTTTGGTTAAACTTTATATGTTTGATTGCACTTACTGGTAATTATAATAATTTGCGACTCAGCCAAGAACAAGCCTGTGTAATTGTGCAATTGTGCGTAGTGTTTAAGTGTTTAGTTTCGCCTTGAGCTATTAGCAGAACCCCTTGAAGGTTATTGGCTGGCCGATTTCAGAAGCCAGCCACTGCTGTTTTCACTTTGTTATCCTAGACTGTATTTATTTGATGTCAGAGCGCTGACGCGGAAGCGTCTGCGGAAGCGTTCAGCCTCCTCGTGTGAAGACGGAGGAGTGTAAAGAGAGACGACTTTTTCCTGCGCGACTTTAACCGAGCAACGACACAGAGCACACACTTAAGTATCATTCCTATCTCCTCTCACACACTCTCATTTCCTTTACTCTATCCTTCCACCTCTATCATGTGTTTCCAAATCATTCCGGTTTTCTCTCAAACACACGCTACCATCACACGCAGACGGCAACGTAATCCTGCTAACCTGCGCCCTATCTCTACATCTTCTACTACACCTCTTTCTTTCTCTGTGGGTCTCTGG
>JAFVLL020021679.1:0-13946 GCA_021397915.2 Tor tambroides
TTTGCGATTGTTAATTTCTGTTCAAAATATAATGTAATGTGCTCAAAACTTACAATTACTCGCTCAGGATTGAGGCACACATATAACGCCATAAAAAATCGGTTGAACTGTCTTCATATCTGTGGTCTCCCATGGTTTTTAAAAAAGTTAAGATTTGAAAATCGTCTAGTGTGCAGCCAGCTTAAAGGGATAGTTCACCCAAAAATGAAAATTCTGTCATCATTTACTCAACCTCAAGTAGTTCCAAACCTATATGAATTTCTTTGTTCTGCCAAAAAAAAAAAAAAAAAAGGAAGATATTTTGAACAAAGTTTGTAACCAGGCGTTTTGGGGCACCATTGACTTCCATAGTAGAAAAAAATACTATGGAAGTCAATGGTGCCCCAGAACTGCTCTGTTTCCCACATTCTTTAGAATATCTTCCTTTGTGTTCAGCAGAGCAAAGACATGCATACAGGTTTGGACCTACTTGAGGGTGAGTAAATGATGACAGAATTTTCATTTTTGGGTGAACTATCCCTTTAAAGCTTGGCACTCGCGCGATGGATCTCAGTACGCGGCGCGCGGACGCCTGTCAGCATTCAAGTACAGAAATGTGTTCTGTTTCGCGGAGTTTGAATGTAAACACACAGATATGTAAAATGCCAATCTTGCTGAGTATTCACATAAACACAGTCGGTTATGTCCAAAATGAACATAAACAATTAGGAGAAAAACAGATGTGGATCAATATATTGGATTCGTGCCCCTTAAAGTGAGAGCAGCCTAAATAAACCTGCTGTGGTTTGTTATTAATGTTAATCAAACAAAAGACAATGAAAAAATAACTCACTGATCTTAACTAAATAACTCTTGTAGCTTCAAAAGACTCAGTTTATGGTTAATTCATGGAGTATTAATTTACGGAGTGTATATATATATTGCATTTTACTGTTTTGTTTGCTTATCTATGCTTTTGTTTTCCTTCAGTCCACTTAGTAATGGCTATCCTTGTCCTTTTTTAGGAAAGAGATTTTTGTAACAACTTTGCACAACAGTTTGGAGATGTCACATCACAACAGTAAGTGCTTACAGCCTTTTATATAGTTATATATTTATGGTCAGTTAGATTTTGTCTTCTGTTCTTCATGCTTTAATGGAGTTGTTTTTATCTGCACCATCAAATTACAGACCCGTACCTGCTGGATGAATATGCAGTTGGGGAGATACGAATGGTGATTCCAAAGCAATACATACATACATGAGGTTAGTTTCTTTAATATAATACACAGTGCATGAGTGAAAATTATGCTATATATTGATCGTTTATGTGTTTTTTGTTGTTCTACAACTAATCTCAGTTCTTTTTCTCAAAATCTCTTAATCCTGGCAGAAAAAACAGACAGCTTGGAGAAGGTATGTGATGACCCTGCTTGGCAGAAAAAGGATGTTTTAAAGGGATACTCTTCCCCAGTACCGCCGCTCCCTATATGCAGAGTACGCAGTTTGCGTAGGGCACCAACTTCCAGGGAAAAAAAAAAAACCTTCGTTCTATATTAATATTAACATTAACATATACATAAATAAAATACTAAACATGAACAGATATATATTACATATATAAAATTATAAAAAATGCATTTTATGGTGAACGCAGTATAAGCATAGGCAGTGACGCGCCATTCCCGCATCTGCACCCGCAACCTCACCTCATGTTTGCGGCTGAATACAAATGATCATAATTGATGGGCAGCTAGGCTATCCATCTTATTTTTCAACACGGAAGTAAGCTGTTTTCTGTGAATGTGCGAGACTTTCGGTTCATTAGCCGCTATAGGGAAATAACGAGAAGAAGAACAACGTGCAGTAAACGGCAAACCTGTTTGCACTACAAACCATTGTGCTCATAATTAAGATAATACATTAAAATAATATGGTAAGACACACCAGTTTGTAATATCAAGCAGCAAAACGAGCGGTTTTGTACAGCTAAAAATAGCTGGACGCCAATGACACCGGAAGCCAGACACATTAAATATACAAATGGCCGTGTCCGCTCTTCCGGGAAAAATAAGGTGGATACCTGGGAAAAGACATCAGCAGTCCGGCGCAGAGAAAAGAAAAATAAAAAAAGCCCAAGATGAAGCCCGTGCATCACTTTCAGGTAACTTACGTTCATAATGCTGTGAAACTTTTTTGGCTGTTGATGTTAACGTTAATAACGTGTCTTAGTGTCGGTAATAATTACACCACCACTGCATCTGCCTTAATATTCTAGTTTCCATGACTTAAAATGCATTATATAAAAATAATCATAATCGATTAATAATAATCATATGGTTTCATTGAATAACACTGTTAAAATACATAATGTAATACAAAATAAACAATTTATGTACATTACATTATTACACTGCTCAAAAAAATTAAAGGAACACTTTGAAAACACATCAGATCTCAATGGGGAAAAATATCATGCTGGATATCTATACTGATATGGACTGGGTAATGTGTTAGGAATGAAAGGATGCCAAGATAAATGAAAATTATCAATCAACTGAATTAAAAGACACCCCAAAAATCAAAGTGAAAAAATGATGCAGCAGGCTAGTCCATTTTGCTGAAATTTCATTGCAGCAACTCAAAATGTTACTCAGTAGTTTGTATGGACCCCACGTGCTTGTGTGCATGCCTGTCAACATCGGTGCATGCTCCTAATGAGACGACGGAGTCTGGGGTATTTTCTCCCAGATCTGGACCCAGGGCATCACTGAGCTCCTGGACAGTCTAAGGTGCAATCTGGCGCCGTCAGATGGACCGAAACATAATGTCCCAGAGGTGTTCTATTGGATTTAGGTTAGGCGAGCGTGGTAGCCATTCAATGGTATCAATTCCTTTATCCTCCAGGAACTGCCTGCATACTCTTGCCACATGAGGCCACCAGGAGCAACCCAGGACCCACTGCACCAGCGTAGGGTCTGACAATGGGTCCAAGGATTTCATCCCGATACCTAATGTCAGTCAGGGTGCCATTGTCTAGCCTGTAGAGGTTTGTGCGTCCCTCCGTGGATATGCCTCCCCAGACCACCACTGACCCACCACCAAACCGGTCATGCTAAACGATGTTACAGGCAGCATAACATTCTCCACGGCTTCTCCAGACCCTTTCACTTCTGTCACATGTGCTCAGGGTGAACCTGCTCTCATCTGTGAAAAGCACAGGGTGCCAGTGGCGGACCTACCAATTCTGGTGTTCAATGGCAAATGCCAATCAAGCTCCACGATGCCGGGCAGTGAGCACAGGGCCCACTAGAGGGCGTCAGGCCCTCAGGCCACCCTCATGAAGTCTGTTTCTGGCTGTTTGGTCAGAGACATTCACACCAGCAGCCTGCTGGAGGTCATTTTGTAGTGCTCTGGCAGTGCTCATCCTGTTCCTCCTTGCACAAAGGAGCAGATACCGTTCCTGCTGATGGGATAAGGACCTTCTACAGCCCTGTCCAGCTCTCCTAGAGTAACTGCCTGTCTCCTGGAATCTCCTCCATGCTCTTGAGACTGTGCTGGGAGACACGGCAAACCTTCTGGCAATGGCACGTATTGATGTGCCATCCTGGAGGAGTTGGACTGCTGTGCAACCTCTGTTGGGTCCAGGTGTCGCCTCATGCTACCAGTAGTGACACTGACCCTAGCCAAATGCAAAACTAGTGAAAAACAGTCAGAAAAGATGAGTGGGAAAAAAATGTCAGTGGCCTCCACCTGTAAAACCATTCCTGTTTTGGAGGTCATCTCATTGTTGCCCATCTAGTGCACCTGTTGTTAATTTCATTAACACCAAAGCAGCTGAAACTGATTAACAACCCCCTCTGCTACTTAACTGACCAGATCAATATCCCAGAATTTTAATTGACTTGATGCTATATTCTGATTTAAAAAGTGTTCCTTTAATTTTTTTGAGCAGTGTACAAATGCCTGCAAAGGGCACCAAAGGCCTGATAATTGCTGTTGTTACACTTACAGGACAATCAAATCCTTGTTTAATAATGATTAAACATTTAATTCAAATATCCACTTAATTTTTCATTTTTGGCCACCTTTTTGTGATAGAAATGCTACAGCCTCTTTAATTTCTTCAACAAAAACATGACATCACAACCCTTACCAAAATTAACCATGGTTTTATCGTAGTAAAACTGCTTAATTTTCTTTTGTGTGATTTCTGAATGCTTGAGACAATAAAATCAATCAGACAACTGTATTAATAAAATCATAGCCATAGGTAACTGTCTAGCTACAATTGTAATTTATAAATAATACAATTTAATTACAATTTATTTGCTTTTATATTTTATTGAAGTTCTATTTTGATCCCTTATAGTAGGTGGCGTTTTTTTTTGTTTTTTTTACTTTGGCAATATTTGAGGGAGGGAGCACAATAATACAATTCTGCTTAGGGCACCCATTTGGCCAGCAGCGGCCCTGCGCTTCCAGAAAATTAAAATGATCTGATTATTTATTCCTTCTCATACTGTCCCAGATGTACATGACTTTTTCTTCAGATGAACACAAACAAGAAAAATAATCCATCTCTATGAGTCCATATAATGCAAGGGGATGGAACCCTCGAAGTTAATGCTTCAAAAACCATTTAAATACTAGTATTTTTCACTCTTTTTAACCAGAATTCAGTGGTTCTGGTGTACTGTTATACAAGCAACCATGAGAGAGACGTTGTGAAGATGTCTTTAGTTATTTTATATTTATTCCTCCACTGGGCTCATGAATTACCCTCACAATTGCTGTTTTTTTGTTGTTGTTTTTTTTGTTTTTTTCTCAGCATCAACTATGGACTCACAGAGATTGATTATTTTCCTAAAATCTATGTTTGTATTTATCTGAAGAAAGTAAGTAATATACATCGAGGTTAGCATGAGGGTGATAAATGATGAGAGAATTGAAATTTTTAGGTGGACTATACCATTAAATTAAATGGCTTGTCAGCAAATTAAAAACAATAAACAAGACATTCTTTACACATACAGAATAACATGGAATCTCATTCTATATACTCTTCCCTCTTTTGAAGAAACTGAGGTTACTCTGGCATTCCTGTCCTGCTTGGGCACAACACGTAGAGGAAAGGTCTTCTGTGTTTCATGTTTTCTCTTGATTCAGCTTTGTTTACTTGTTGACACAAGTTGACATTGCAATACATGTCAAAGGAGTTAGACAGTATGAGCAAATGCTTTTGTGACTATGTAAGCTAAAGTATATTGAGTATGCATTATTTTTATTGTTTTAATGTGCTCAGGGAATATTATTCTTCTCAAATGTAGAACTCTTAACATTTAATTTTTGCATTGCTTAACATTGTTAATGAACAACTATTACAAATTACCATGCTGATTAACATTTGTTTTCTGCATTTTGAAAAATGTTTTGAAATGTGAATGGAGAGCTGTGTTGTTGTTTTTTTAAACTAGGTGTAGTGTTTTTAACTAGGTATAGTAATTCTCAATGTTCCTCAGATCACAGATTCAATTAAGTTAACTAAATTTAAATGGCTGAAGTAAATAGAACGTAAAACAAGTAAGGAATACTCTTAATATATTAGTAAATAAGCCTTAAATTACACTTAATTCAATTAAGTTAAGATTACTTAATTGAATTAGGGCAACGAGTTTGCACAGTTTAATTAAGTAAACCTAAATTACTTTTTACAGTCTGCCAAACATTGCTATCCATTACTTCCTATACAAGGCAACCCACCCACAACACTGCAGTGATCACAGACTTTGTACATACCATCATAGCTGAGTGAACTGTTTAAGTGCTTGGAAATTCTGGAATATTTAAGCAAAGAAGACTTAGTCTTAATCCATGGTTCATCAAAATCAACTCCACCAAACATGGAGTCAGAAATAAGTATAATGCATTATGAAGCAAAACTGTCTACAGTACATCTAAACCATCCTCATTTTCCCACAAAGTTTTGGTTTATCATGGACCTATTCCTAATCATTCATGATGGTTTCCTTTATTACTCAAGATACTTTGAAAATGTCTTTTTATTTCAAAGTCTTTTTACGCAAGTCTGGTTAACAGGTTTTCCACAGCATGTATGGCACACAGTGTATTTATTTCTATGTGTCACAGATACCTGACATGATTGACTGTCCTGCTCCAAATCCTGTACTAAAAATGTTACTTTTTATCCCTGCTTGTCACAGTGGCAGATGGTGGATGTATGAATTTAACACTGTGACAATAACACTCTGAACACCCATGTGATGCTCACTGTGCTGTCATTGTATGACCTTTGACTAGTTTGACATCAGCCCATCTGGCATCTTCTGGGCTGAGGCATTCATTCATTGGCATTCACTTCAATGCATCCAAGTGTTGGTCTGTTCACCAGTGTCTAAGCAATCTCAGGTCAAGTGAGTCAAATAAAAAGAAGAGCCAAGAAGATCAGCTGGCACTTTAAATTATATCATGTCAGTGCAATTTTATAGTTTCATAAGGGTCAATGTAATAGTGTTTTCTCAAGTCACAATGTGAAAAACGTGCCTTATGGTACCGTTTAAATATAAAACAAATTTAAAATCAAAAAATATTTTTGTGACTACATCAACTACATGAAGTTACTCCAGTGAAAGTAATTTTAGGGTAGATCATGTAAGTCTTTAAGGTTACAACTGTGCATTTTCACTTTTTACAGATCCAAAATACAATACACAATAGTTAGTTACAAGCTCCAATTTGAACAGCAATGGGACTTTCACTGTTTTTGTGTTAGACAGACTGTCTGTCAGTGCATTAATGGTAGGGATTATCAGTGTCTCTTTCTGTGGGTTACATAGTTTGGGTAGAAGACAGTGACATGTCTTTATGAGTTATTCACTCAACAGATTTGTTCAACACGATGACTCATTCAGAAAGTAAGAACAACTGTGTGCTAATGCTACTTTGTATTTTCGTTAGGGGAATAGAAATATACAAAATAACTGGCAATGTTAAAATGTAAGTTATTAACACCTTGTTTATTGAACGGTTTTATATCACACTCTCAGTTGTGCTTTAGTACTTAATGAAAGCATGGCTGTAATTACCTGTGGCCTACAGCCAAATCAAGAACTATAATATTCGGAAGAACAACACTGCTTGTATGTGCATAATTACATGACTCATGCTGGCTTGTCATTTGCTTTCATGAATATGTGCACTAGCACAAATTTATATTTCAGTTTGAAAACACACTCAAAGAGATGTTCATTAATTTAGGTTCTTCAGTCTGCTCTGGGACAGAGGCTTCATATATATAATCCTTTCATTTCCAGCTTCAGTCTTGACTCAGTTCACACACAGGAGAACACAAGGACATCTGTGCCAAGAGCACAGAGAGTTCAAATTTGACTTTGATGATACTTTTTCTTCTTAGGGATGGAGACTTGAGAGTAGTTTGTGAAAAAGCAGAAGACGTTAGGTTCAATTAGCATATGAATGTCTGACATGGAAACTTGTGGGCTAAGTTTAAATTAGCCTGAACTGATTTTTTGTATGAATGTTTATAGAGAGAGAGGTCCGTTGAAATAAGTGACTCTCACAAGCAAGTGGTTTCATTTAAAAAACCTTGTCAAATTGACTCTTGATAAGATCGAGGTTCACCAATTGCAAGTGTGCATTTGTGCTTTAGCAGCACTCTGAACAAAGCCAGAAATTTGTTTAGTAAAATTGGCATCTTTTGAACTGAATGTAAAAGCGAATATATCAGCTCAAATAGTCCTTAATATCTTGATGTGCTATAATGACCTGAAATCTATATATCTGTTTGCATATTATATGTATTATATAATTTGCATAATATGCAGTGATCTGCGTATGTTGCATGATATGCCATAATTTGCATACTCCTAAACATAAAATCTTTTGCATATTCTTAATAATGTTACAACATTTTACATGTAATTCATAACATCATTTTCTGCATGTGAAATGCAAATTGTAGAAGCATTTAAATATCAATTGTAGAAGCATTACTGTGTATTAGTCTGGTATGAACTTTTAGAAATGTATTTGGCTTTTTTTCTGGCATTTTAAAACTAACTCACCATGCATTGTGTATTTCTACATGTAATCACCATTCTTTGCCATATATATATATATATATATATATATATATATAAAATATACATTTACATTTACAATTTATACACTTCTTTGTTAATTTGTCATATAAAAAAATATTTTTTACAGCAACCAGTGGACTATAAATGCAGAATGTATTATTTAAAAGATGCTGAGAGTACTTAACAAAACAATCCTAGCTAACACCTATGAGAATGAATATTCATATTTTCACATTGCTCCAAGCCGAGTCATGATGTGTAGAGACTTGAAAGTCTTCAGGTTGAAAAAACTGAAGAAGCAATGGGGACTGAAGAGGGTAAATACTGGAGAAAATGAAAAGAATGGGATGAACAGATGAGGTGGACTGGAGTGGTGAATGGAAACAACAAAAAAAAAAGAACAATGAGCAGAATATGCAAGTGCTGCAAAGAAAAAATTAATAAAGGGAGATCCATTGATAATTAAGGACATTATTGTCATGTCCTTCAGAGATGACCTTCAGGATTAACAGAATACTGAATAAACAGTTCAAAGAGGAGTTCCAGAATTCACACTGCTAATATCAGGGCACACATGAGTAGCCACTGTGAGGTCAAATCAGCCAGCACATTAAACAGAAGAATGACCTGAACTGAACTGCTCAGTCGGTGAAGTGAGACGAGTGCAAATGAGCAAGTGCTTAATGACATTGAATAATATCACAAAATGATTCTTTTCTCATGCAGAAACAGTTCTATGCCAACAATGACCCAAATGAAGTCCCAAAGAAAAGACACTGTAAAAACCAGTTACACTGGGCTTTAAATAAATAAATAAATAAATATATATATATATACAGACTTGGTCTGTCCTAAATACTCAAATATAAAGAGGAACAATCAATGGTAATGCAAATGCTTAAATAATTTCCAGAAATTCATGAAAAATAAAATGGAAGTAAAGACTTGAGGTTTGCAGTTATTGAGGATTTCTATGGCCTGACCTCATTTGCTAGTCATGACTCAGGGAGGGGAAGTATTTGATTACATGTCAGCTCATTAATTTGAAGTTGACATATAGCATAGAGTTGATGACTTCTTGTGAATAGGTCATTGTGTGTCTCACTTGTGATTAAGCTTGGACTGCTACACTGAGCAAGAGACAATCAATCATAATGAATGCATCCAATGAGACAGTGATGGAAGGAACAGGGTACTGTAGGTCCAAGCAAGGAACCTATTTTCATTACACCTAGTTTCCATTACAGTGTTACAAAATAAGTGAATGAAAGAATAAAAAAATAAAAAATATATGTATCTCTCTCTCATCAGAAGTCTGTCTTATCACTCAGCAGTATAAAATTCGTTAATAAAAGTGTACTGACACAGCAGCAGCACAGTTTGAGTGCTGATGTTATTTATGAGAGGTGCACACTGCTCTCTATATAACCATTTGTTAGTGGTCTTTAAATTACGCTGATTTACATAAAACACAGTGAGAATCATTGAGAATAGTGGTTAATAAAAAAAAAAAAAAAAAAACAATGCATGGAAATAATAAAATAATAAATCCTCTTATTTTGTTAGACTTCGTGTTAATACTCTTTGTTGCCATTATTACTCTTGTAATAAATTATATTTTGGACCTATGTAGCTAAATATGTTTAACACTAAAATATTACCAATATCATTAGATTAACATAGTGTATGTCCTCTTATTACTCAGCAGTATAAAGTAAATTAATAAAAGTGTAGAGTGAACTGACGCCCTCCAGCTGCAGCAGCAGCAGCACATCTTGAGTGTTAATATTATTCATGGGAGGCGGTATACTGCTCAATGAGGCGTTTCCGTGCTCAAGTGGGCTGGGACTCGAACATTTCCACTAAGGAGTGGAATAACCCGAGGGAAAAAGAGGACGACCACACTGCTTTAGCCGTATCACGCAGTGAAACCACTACCTCGAAGCTCACGGCGCAATATGAACGTCAGAAACTCGGATGCATGGTCTCGTGAAAGGTCCTGTAAGAGGAATTCTCACGTGGACGCAGCTGGAGCATGAAAACATCTCAGTACCCGAGACTCAGGGATAGCTCCGTTCCTCTTTCTCCTCCTCACTGACAATTTACAGTAGTGGTGTACCAACACACACGCCTGTGTTTTCAGCACTTGGACTGAATATGTACCAGGGACATTCACAGGTAAGCTCGCGTGCTTCTTTCATTTATTATTGGCCAACGGCGCGTGAAGCGTCTCATCTACCGACACGTGCGCATGAGAAAACTAAATCATCCTTAATTTGAGGAGTTTATCCTGTTCTCACCAGATAAATATCACTCTTTAAGCTGTATTTTAGCATTTGGGCAATGGGCAAAACACATTTCACGACATAAGCATGAACTGCATGAGGAGGACGTTAAGTCTGAAGAAAATAAGGAATGTTTCAAGGCATTATTTTGTCCTATTTAAACGTCTGTCTGAACACTGTGTTCTGCTTGTATTTGTCCAATGCATTCAATAAACACACCGTTGTTTTAAATAGCCTCGAAATAAGGTCCCTGTGAACCCCACTCAAACCTCAAAGTTTTTATATTTAAGATTACTTTTAAAGGCTTTCCTATATGGTAAAATACACTTATCTACCATAAACTAATTATTATAATTTGCTGCTTTATCCTCAAGGTTTCATTATGTACATACCAAGATGTGTTTGTATAAATGTATTGCACTATTTTTTAAAATCAGTAGTCACATTTGGATTAACCAGTAAACAGCTTGTGTGTATGTACATGTAGCAGCCTATGTGTTTAGGTCTAAGTATGCACATGCCATTTATATCATAACAAAGTGGGTCTTAACATGTGTCAGCTCAGCGTTTTGAAGAACTTTAATCTGTTTTAAATGTATTTATTTCCATTTTAATTAAAAACTAAGACTTCTTGACAATTCAAAATAGATGAAACTAAAATGAGCATTGATGTCATGACCCCTGCATGACTGCTGGCTCAACATCAGTGTTTTGCACTTGGAAGGAATTTGACCTTCATAGAGTCAGATGAACTTAGATATTGCCTGCTGCCGTTCACATGACTGATGATGCTGTGCTTGCACTTCAGGGAACTGCCATCAAGTGTGGTTTGCTTCTGAGTCTTCAAGATAAATGTGTCTTCTGTCTCAGCAAGCTGTAAATCTGAGTAGTATGGTATTAGACCACAGATGTGAGTCACATTTTTCATGATCGGACACAGAAAAAAATGTGTTTGTGTATACTGTATGGAATTGTGTATTATATGTTTGCAAGTAGTTTGCTGCATCACGATTTGTTGCTATTTATTTTCCTCATCGGTTACTGTCTGGTGCTTTAGATATGCAGTACGAGGAACAGTTGTGATGTTTTTAAATATGTTGTGTTTAAAGGCCAAATGGTGCTGGTTTGTGGGTGTTACACGAGCTTCCCACAGATCTTTGCCACTTACAGTACTGCATGCCCTGAATCTGCATATAAGACACAGAAAGTGACTACTTCTATAAGGAAGAACTTTTAAATTTTCCTAAATTCTCAGATGAGAGAGTACGTTTGAGAAGGTGCCCTTATGCCCACCTGAAACTCTTTTGACATTGCTATGCCCATGTATGCAATAGTTGAGGCTTTGCCTTCTGAAGGTACATTAGTTCAGCCTTGCGTGGGGTTGTGAGAGACTAAAAAAAGAGAAGTGAGAGAAAGCCCTTTGATGTGCTTTTCTCCTTTTATCAGAGAATTTTGTGCTTGGAATGCTGCTTTTGTCCCATTTTTGTTAGCCAGCTTAGATGTGTGGTTATTAAGCATTTGAGAGGGGTAGAAAGCAAATTTAAAAGAAAAATGTAAATGTTTTTAGATATTCAAGACATTTAGCCACACAGCTGTGCATTTCCCATACACAGATGGAACTTATTGCTTAACCACCATACTAAGATCCATCAATAGAAAAATGAGCTAACTATTTCACTGTTTCCTGAAACACGGTCACACTTCTATCATTTGAACCACATTAATTATGGACCACGTTAATGATGTCACATGCTGGTGGTGGAGTAATAACATTTTTTTTTTAAAGACATCCAGTTCCCCCCAGTGATACATTCGTATAAACCTCCACACTTAATTGTATCGTGATTCCGACTTGAATCGTCACATATTTTCATAGTTTTTTAACCGGCTCAAGGTGCATTGTTACATCCTTACATTTCATACTAGCAAAATACTATTATGCTTCTAACTGAAGGTTGAGAGCTGTAGTTAAAATCACACATTTTGTTCGTTGGAACTATGGGAAACAACTGAATGTTGGTAACCATGAAACAGTCGATTATAGTTTGCTAACAATACATATCTCAGCATAGCATAAATTAATTAATATAAAAATTAATGCTGAAAAATGCTGAACAGTAACATTAATGAATTATTTTGGAACATATATTGTCTGTTTGCAGCTTTTTGTTAATTGTCTTGTTCATGTATCGTCTCCATATAGTATCTCAAAAGAAACCAATTATTTATTGCTACAAAACCCAATTGAGCACCAATGAAAGGAGCCCTAGTTAATGAAAGAACATATTGTACTTTTTAATAATTTAGTTTAGAGATGCACCGATCGACCGGCCAGGGACCGGAAGTACACAATTTTCCACGTGACCGGCCTGGACCTGCCGATTCCGAGCCTGTCTGTTTTGATGTCACACTTAGGGCGACTGATAATGTATTTCGGTGCGTTCCAAATGGGATATATCGCCCTCCGAAGGGTACTTCGGAGTGAAAACAGTCATGGCCGCCATATTGAAGTGTCGTTCCAAACCAAAGTGCTCAAACCTGGCCACTTCAAAGGGCTCTTTGGAATGAAGGATTTCGAAGGGTACAACTGATGGACATGATTGCAATGTGATTTTATACAATAGTAGTTCAATAAACAAGAAGTTAAAATTAAGTGACTTACATTTTAGACACAATATTGACTGTTTTTATAGCTTCAATCAAAGCCACAGCATAACTGTTTTGTGTCTCAGAGCAACACAGCGGTGTTTCGTTACTGAATGAATCAGCGTTTTTGAACGAATCAAGTGAGTCAATGATTCAGTAACCCATTCATAAAGACGTCACTTGCCTAGTTTCTGAATGAATCAGCTGTTTGAACGAATCTGTTGAATGAAGGATTAAATGACTCACTCATTCAAACAAACAGTCATTTGCCGCCACCTACTGGTTTGGTTTCATATTTAAATCTATCACTGCATTTTTTAAAGGTGCCATAGAATGCATTGATACAATATTTTAAATTGTTCTCTGATATCTACATAGAAGGTATGTGGCTTAGGTAAGGGCAAAAATTCTCCAGAAACAGTTTTACATGTCCATTTACAAGCCTAGGATTTGTCCCAAGAATGAACCGATCTGTTATTGGCTTATTTGGAAGGGTCATGAATAATAATGTTGAGCTCTGCTCTGATTGGCTGTTTCACAGTGCGGCTCATTTCAGTAGCTCACAGGAAGGAAACACAGGGAAAATATATATTTCAATACTTTCTCGCGCAGTTATATTGTTGGGTAATTATACTGTAAATAAATTGCAGGCATCAGTGAGCCGCTATTAATATGCTGGGCATTGAAACTGTTTTCAAATGCACGATCGCGTTTTACTTTCACTTTCACTTTTGAGATTCGCGATCGCATTAACTCTGTTTATACTATGGAGTGGCAGTACTTACCACGCATTTTACAAGATCAGATGCTTTTCATTTGTGCTCAGGATCTGTAATTCATTCGCCATCATCCTCAGTCATCTCTCCTTACTCTGTTTATGTGGTAAGTGAAATCTTATGTACTGTAACAGGCT
>JAFVLL020021680.1:0-21349 GCA_021397915.2 Tor tambroides
TTGACCTCGCAGATGCTCACTCATGATATCAATTGGCATTTGCTACATAAAGACCACAACTATGCAAGTGTGCGAGTTTACAAACTTAATGACTCAGATAGCTGAAGTTCTTGCTAGCAACTTGCATTTTTAAAATCACGCAATGGTTTCAAAATTCACATTTCAGGTGTATCATTTACTGTATGTTCAGAGGAAACAAACAGTAAAAGTCTCCTCAAGTAAATGTTTACCACAAACTATAATTTACTCATATCAAAAACTGATATTCTAAAAAATATTCTTAAAAAACAGAACAGCTCCATTGAGTTTGCGGTTTGAATGAAATGAAAATGACTGTGTACTCCTAATTAAAGCAAGAAAATGTTTCTTTCTTTTTTATTGAGTTATCCTCAATACCACACACAAAACATACATGCAGCATGGTAGATTTAGTGTGTATCACTAACAAATAAATATTATGAACTGATTGTTTTACCAAATCTTTTGAAAAGACTCAAGAAGAGTCTTTCACTGAAGAAACTCACCACATCTGACTCATTCACATTCAGTGATATCTTTCTTAAGTTTGTGAAACTTGGTATCATTACTGACTGGTTGTTCATAAGACATGTTTCGTAATGAATGTCAGGCTACTAATGTTTGAGATCATAACTTGATTTTATTACAGTGTAAACACATAATCAAAAAGATTCAATGGGACATGTTATTAAACGCAGCCATCTTGAAGAGTAAACCTTACTCTTTCTTCCTAGACATTTCTTCCCCTCACATTATTACATGCCCTAATGCTTCATGTAACATATTCTTCAGTCAGCAATTAAACTAAAAATCAATTTGTCTGGGAGAAGACAGAACATTGTGGCTTGCATGTGGGTGTTGGAATCGCTTCATTACATACAATTACATTTTTTCCTCTTGTTTCCTTCTGGTTTGTTTTTAAGGGGCCGGAAACTCTGCAAAGGGCAAGTCTGGGCCTAATTACACAGATTCTTTGGTCACATTATAACAGGAAGACCCCCATGAAAGCTACAGAGATGAACAAAATACAAAAAAATACAACAGTGACCTAAGTCAATAAACAGCTTAGTGTCTAGACAACATGCTGGAGACAACTTTTTTCTGAAAAAGTAATTATTTTAAATTCTTTCACCAATATTGAAGAAGTAAAAATAAGTAACAGATTTTAAAACTCTCAAGTGAAAACTATTCGCTGGATGGCATACGGCATATACCAGATTGTATGTAGATTCTGAAACACATTAGCAGCTGTCAGCTCTATGGGCTGGGTCATATAAGGGCATGTGCCAAAACAACTCAATGATAAATATTAATAAGACAGCGCAATGACTCTGGGGAACACATGCCATCATGACAACATCATTTTTCCCTCTTTGAATATAATAACTTCAGTCTCATCCATCAGTAATGGAAGGAAAAAAGCTTCCAGCTTATTGCAGCAGCATTATGACAAATGTTTAATGTAAGTGACAGTGGTGTTATTCAACATGGTGACGCCAGGTAAATCTCACCCGGCTATGATTGAATTAGGCAAAAAAGCAAACGGAAAAGGCAAAGGAAATATTTGCGCAATCCACAATGACTAATTTACAAACATTGAGGAACAAGTTGTCCCAGAATTTATTGCCTGATAAGACACCCACGCTACACTGACTAATCATGGAGGAACACAAACTCCTACCCCTCCTCTTCCCCTTAAATCCATTCAGATGTCAAATGTGTGATTGACAAATACAGTTTATTTGCACAGAACACAATGCCTGGGTTTCTTTGGTATGTGCCTTGGAAAAAAAACTGCAAAACTGAGAGAGGAAATTCATTAAAGCCTGTTTCACAAAGAATTACCATAAAAGTTGTTCCTGGGAATTAAGGCCCAGTGTCAAAGTAGTTTAAAGTGATAGTTCATACAGAAATGAAATTCTATCATGTTGTTACAAACCTGCATGACTTTTTTCATCTGTTGAACATTAAAGAAGTTATACGAAAATTGTTTTTGTTCATACAGTAAAAGTCACTGGGGTCCAAAACAACACAGGACCCCATTGACTTTGATTATATGGCCAAAACCCAGGTTTTGAATGACATGCGGGTGAATAAATGCTTCAGCACTCTGATTCAGGTACCTAAACCATCAAAATGTGCACTCGTCTGGATATACGCCTGATTATAATGCTCTGCTCCATCATTAGATGAATTAATGCTGCTGTGATCAATAGAAAATGTACACAAATATTTCTTTTAAATTAAATTCTGTTCATTGAATTTACCCCCGAGTCATAATTACTGTTCCACGAATAAGAGGAAGAAGGAGAGACAGACAGAAAAAGGGAGCAAAAGAGCACATTCCCTGCCCTCCTAAGTGGCAAAAACATTTTCTTTAAGGGCAACAGGAGAGCTTGGTGAAGCGGAAACGGTTTCAAATCCATTTTCTCTTTAGGACCTAATGCTAATCACTTCCTTCTATACGGAAATGGACCGATACTATTATTTTTCCTCCCAACTGTATTAAGAGACCAAACACACACACACAAACTAAAGATAAACTCTACCAGAGATGTCTAATTACTCTTTAAATCGGAAAAGCCCATGAAAATAAGCCAACTCATTTCCAGCTCGGAAATGAGTCCAATAACACATCTAATCAGGCATAGCAGATCCAATGAACGCTGCTCGGGGAATGTTCCCTTTGAGCTATGCTTTTGTGGACTTCATAAACAGTAGGAGGAGTTTATATCAGTGGTTCTCAAACTGGTGGTAATTTTGCATAATGTTGAGTCTATGCTCTTGTGGACTTCATAAACAGTAGGAGGAGTTGTATCAGTGTTCTCAAGCTGGTGAAACATTACACATATGTCCAACAGGTCTACGCCATTCATAGCACTGCCCTGCATCACATTTGCTGAATGAGATCCGATACTTGTTTCTTACTAATTTTGAGGCACCAATTCCTAAAACAGTGCCTGTTTTGATCTTGAATGTCACACTATTTCACAAAATATGATGTGCATTTTGTAGCATTTTTGCTTTTGACAACTATTTGTAAGGTGAAGAAACCTTGTTTTATTCATTAATCACCAGAAAAGAGAAAAAAATCCCACAAATACACAATTTCTATCTTCCTTTGAGTCAGGTTCAACTATTTGTTCAACTCTCAGCCAATTTTCACTTATATGAACGAGTCTGAAGATATTTTTTATATGCTTAGTACTGATTCAAGGTTAGAATTATGGCCACTGACAGAAAAATTTGTGCACATGACCAATATGTGGGTGTTTTACTATACCCAAAGAGTGACAAAAAACTACATTTTTTTGTTGAAAACAGCTTATTTTTAAATTTAAAAGGAGTATTTGAACAGATTCTCAGCACCTTTGCAGATTGTATTTATTCTTATTTTGTGGGAAAAAAAACATGTTGGAAAGGCGATATAGGGACTTCTTTTTTTCGAATCAGAGATTCTGTTTTTCAAGATGCAGGGCTGTGTAGTAACTTAGCCCTTATCTAAGAGGTTAAAAGCATAATATGTGTGGAAAATCATAATATGTGATGCTCAAAGCCACTGTCACTGAAGCAAACGTAACACCAATATCAAAGTTAACACTAATAGACTATTTATTTGTGTATAATGTGATAAACAAAAGATTCAGAAATATAGTTAATGAGCAGCACATTAATAACAATGATTCGGTCTGAGTATTTTGCTCTGTGTGTAAATTCAGCTTGCGTCTGTCTAAATATAATATCTCTATTTGGTGATTCATCAGCCCTCTATGCTGAAGCTCTCCAAATGTATTTGGAAAGCTTCCGTCTGAAGGGAGGATGGGTTGGCACACAGCAGCAGCAGCGAAAAATGGCAAGATTTCACTCTTCATTAAGGGAGAGGAAAATGAGTTTGTCTTTCCTCGTCAGTCGAATTTGAGCAGCATGGCACATTCACACTCAATATTAGCTTCTGAGACGTCCAACATTTTAATGATGGTTGGGGAAAAAAAGAAAAAAAATGGGGAAAATAACTTTAGGTGTTAGTGGAGTTAACAATTTGTGACCATGATGAACAACTGTCAAATACAATCAATCATTTTAAATATTTATTGAAGGGATGTCCTGAGTGTCCTTCAAGTTAATCTTTAAAACGCTGTCTGTTATCATGGAAATTAAATTAGGCTTCATCCCTTATTCTGTAAAAACTTGTGTAAAATATTTACATAAACTTACATTGGAAGTCAAAGGAGGAAGCATAAATTGTGATTCGCATTCAAGAGTAAAGCCAAAAAACTGTTATTGTGAGAATACTAAAATAAAATAAAATAAAATAAAATTTCTTCTGTGGAAGAACATGGCTCCTGTGTTAAACTCCATTCAGTTTCATTGTATGGACAAAAAAAAGAAAAAGAAAAAAAAAAGCAAATCATACAGGTTTATCAAAAATACAAATTTAGAATGACATGAGGGTGAGTACATGACTTTTTATTGGAAATAAAAAAGTGAAAATAAAATAAAATAGAAACTATCCGTAATGCCTTGCCTGATTGACTTCCACTGAAACGGTTTAACGGTTTAAAGAATCAACATAGAGCTTAACTTGTTTTGAACCCAGTCCAGAATTTTCCTTTAAAAGCAGTAATAATGGCAATTACAATCAAAAACAAATTCCCAAATTGACATATATGCCACCCATACATCATTATATAAATGGGAGATTTACGTGCAGACAGATGTGCCTTACTGCCCTCAATAGACGGGACTGAGCAAAACCTTTCAGCCTAAGCTTAGAGTTCCCCACCTAAAAATGAGGTAATAAAAGCACGTAAAAAATGAGGTAAATGCTCTTTACGCATTCTTACTTCAATAGACGTAATTATGTGAACATTCTCATTCAAAACATTTATTTGAAACTCCAATATTATTTTAAAGTATAATCATTTGTGTGCACTGGCAGTTTCAGAGAAAGACTCCAGCTGTGGCTGAATCACATGCTTGAATATGAGTCCCACTATTCCAATACTAAATCGAAGGGGAGCCTCAGAAGTACTGTGCAGGAAAATACCGGTTTCTAAAAAATGCCTCCACAAGCTCTGTAGATTGTCTTGTTGATATCATAGAGTGCAATTTTCTAAAGAAATCATCTGATAAGGAAAGCATAATAGCAGTAAACACATAAAGCCATGTAATTTGTAACTTTACTTCTATGTGGCCATTCATTGTGGACTTTACTGACAATCTTCCCTTGGTCCAGCAAGGACTGCTGTCGCTGGCGTGTGATAATTGCTGCCACTGCTCAAGACCTTAATGAAGGTGTGGGTGGGCTGGAGGAGGGCATCTTGACAAGTGTTTAAGAGACTATTTCAGCTATGCATCTGAGCCACCCATCTCTCAAAGCAACTCCGCAATTACAGTCTCATTTGAGGGCAGTGCCAGACCTGCGTGGAGCCGCACATCAAAATCAGCGCTAAGAACATCCCACAGGTGAAAACGCAAGGCAGCACTTTCAGGCATCAGGCAAAGGTAAACCGTCAACGCTTTCTGCTTTCAATTGAGTTATGTAGGCTGAAAAAGATGGTTTTGGCTTGCATGTCAGCAATTATGAAACACAAACATTGATGATTTATGCGCTGCCCTCAGAAATTAAGAAATTGCCTGTAATCAGCCACTATCGTTTATTCAGCAGAGTTATGAAGATGCTGACAGATGTAGATGGTCTTTTGCTCATCCTTCTATCCAACAAAGTTTTTAGTTTCTATGTGGGGAGGCTATACTGATTTAAGTTTTATTTCCTAGTGCTGGGTCATCCAAGCCATCAGTTCATGAGACTGCTACTAACCACGTGAGGCATGAATATATCTTTATAATGTCCTCATATGGCTTCTGGTTCAGCATAATCAGCAGCTCAATCTGTAAGTATTTTTACCCTCAATCTACATATTTTCTAGCACTGTAATCAGTCTTGTGGAAGAAAAATATTCATCTGCACAAACACACACAATTACAGATTTATCCTTTATAAAATATACAACTATGAGAACACTATTATCTCCTTCTTCCCACTCCTCCAAACCATGCAATTACAATGAAGGAGAATTAAAGCTTTTAGGCTTCAAAATGACACAAAACACCATGAAATTATCATAAAAGTCTTTCATATGACTCCAGCACTATATGTGTGTGTGTGTGTGTGTATACAGTATATACCTACGACATGTCTTCTCAATCCATAAGATAGCTTTGTGTGAAAAATTATGTAGAATTTTATTATTATACATATTATAATATATATTATTATACTTGTAACTACTATAGCATATTACAAATCATATTTAGTGGGTTGTTAATAGAGTTGCAAAGGGGTGGAAAATTTCCAAAATTCCCAAAAATGTTCCATAAAAAATTCTGGAAAGTTTCCAAAATTTCTGGAAAGTTTTGGAAATTTTCTAGAATTTTTTTTTTTTTTTTTTAGAATTTTTTGCAGTCAGTCTGACTTCGAATTGACTCATTCAGATTCTGAATCAAATCATTCAAAATGATTATGAAGCTAATCATTCAAACAATTCTGAAGCAAATTGTTCAGACAAATCCTGAATCAAATCATTCAGATCAATTCTGAATCAAATTATTCAGACCAGTTGTGAAGCAAATCATCTGGACTGTTTCTAAATCAATTCATTCAAAATATTTCTGAATCATATCATTCAGACCAATTTTGAGATGAATCATTTAGACAAATTCTGAAGCAAATCATTCACAATGATTTGTTCACAAATTGGATGCTGCTACAAATCTCTCATGAATTATTGATATTATAAGGCTTCATAGGACTTGGTATATAGTTTATGAGTTGTATGAATCACTTTTATGATAGTTTTATGCTTTTGCATTCTTTTTAACAATTGAAAGCCTCTGTCTTTAAATATCTCACACAGAAAAACAAAAAGAAAGAAAATCATGTGGGTCTGGATTGTCATGAGGGTGAGCAAATAATGACAGAATTTGAATTTTTTTGGTGTACTGTCCCTTTAAACTTCCCAGATGCTTCCACAGTGTGTCATCCCATGCCATGTTATTTGAAGTGACTGGGGTGTCTATATGAATCCTGGCATGACTCTCGGAAGGACCGCATGGTCTTTGATGGACCCTCCACGGGGACCAGGTAAAAAGCAGCCCCTCATGTACTGTGAAACGGGGGCACTGATAGGCAGCCTCTGTGATACCGCTGTAAATTACAGCACTGAGGAACCACCACACAAAAAAAAGCCCTGCCACCCCTCTGTTATCCATCTCACATTTTTGATTGCTCCATGCAGGAGGGACGGCGGAGAGGGGGAGGAATAGAGGGAGGGAAGAGGAAAGGTGAGGGTTTAGACAGTTATTCTGTGAAGGACTGATGACACTTTCTGGAGGGGAGTAAAAGACAAGGGGCGATTATCACAATCGGCCCTCCTTTTCTTGGATAGATGGGGCTGATTGGGGGTCTTTAGCTCAGAGACCACCACTCAGTCTTTTCAGCAGAAGCTTTGTGAAGAAGTTAAATGCTCTCAAAAGCTCCTACTGAGGCATTTTTCTGTCTCCTTCTCTTCTCGTCAATGGCATTTGGCTCTCGCTGAAGGATTTCTCTCTTAAAGGTCATGTGCCAATGAATTTCCTCCCTTATTCATATTTTAGGGGAAGAGTTCTCAAAAATGAACACCCAGATTTAAACAGCACTTTTTGATTGGCACAGAGCGTGTTTGGCATATAGCAAATGCAGCCGGCATGCAAATCAAAAAGAGAGGATGCCAAGAGACCTGTTGAGTTTTCTTGCTTTGGGAAAGGTTTATACAGAGCTCTGAAGAACTACATGGTTATACAAACTGTATCAGTATAACACCTTCATACAGCAGTGTACAGAGTGAGAGTGACATTTGTATGATGGTGATTCAGTCTAAAGGGAGTGATTTAAATGGCTCTATTTCTGATTCCAATTCCAATTAGTTAAAAGGATAATTTACCCAAAAATGAAAATTCTGCCGTCATTTACTCACCCTCATGCTGTTCCGAACCTGAATCCCTTTCTTATTTCAGTGGAATGTTATTTTGCATCCCCATTGATTTTAATTGTATGGACAAAGAGCCCCAAAAGTCAGAACCACAGTAGCAGGCGGCAACTTAAGGAGAGGGATACATTCAACCAAACAAAACAAAACAAATCAAAACAAAACAAAACAAAACAAAGCAGTAGCAGGCAGCAACTGACAGAGAGGAAAGCATTTTCAACAAAACAAAAGAACAAAACAAAAACAAAAGAACAAAACAAAATAAAACAAAGCAGTAGCAGGCAGCAACTGACGGAGAGGAATACATTTTCAACAAAAACAACAAAAAAACAAAACAACAAAACAAAACAATAAAGCAATAGCAGGCAGCAACTGAGAGGAATACATTTTCAACAAAACAAATAACAAAAAACAAAACAAAACAAAAACAAAACTATCGTACCAGCCATATTTCACATCTTTTTACAAATATCTCTTCATATCACTACTCATGATATGATGAATTTTGCTTTGAAGCATATCATGTACAAGGTGTGCTCAAAAGGATAGGGTTTTTGGACTCATATGCTCAAAATTTGATTGATGATTCTTGTGCATATAGCCAACAGAAAATAAGACGTTAATAGTCATGACAATGATTCTGATCCTATTGCATATTTTATTACGGTGTTCATTCCACATCTGTGGAAGAATGCGGACAATCATTGGAAATGAAAATACTGTATGTTTTTCCCCCTAATGGGGTGCTTTTACTCCTTGATATTACTGCACAGGGCCAGTTTGTCTTTCTCTCCTTCTCCTCTGCCTCTCTGAGCTCTTCAACCCCCTGAGGTACAAACATTTATAATTAAGGTCATGTCAGAATCGTTTCAGTCACATGACACTCATATATTCCTCTTTTAATTGTGTTTCTATGAAGCAAGAGCAGGGGGTCGGATCAAAGGACTTGCTGGTTTCAGACTCCTCTCTCTCCTATTCTTTCCATCTCTCTAATTGTTTGGACTATTTAAGCTGAGACTGAGAAAGCAAACAGCAGCTGCAGTGTCCCTGCTAATACTAAAGGGTCCTTCATGCTCAGCCCTCCCTTACCACACTCTTTTCCCATATCGACACACATCATATTGACAAAGACTCCAATCAATGTCTACTACACTTTATCTTTACATGTAATCTTTAGCTCCAGACGCATGAACACTTCTGAAGCCGTAATTATAACACTGCTCTACTTCAGTTTGTTCCTCTATTCCCCTGCTAATGGTGTGGAGATTTTAGTAGCTCTCATGCCGAGTTTGGTGCACGTGAAAAGAAGAAACATCAGGAATGGCAGGATATATCGCACTACAGAGGATTCCCAAACATCAAGATTTCAAATCTCGACGAGCCCTTGCTGATAGAAAAGATACACGGATACGACACACCGCCTCGTCCCACTCCTCGTCTGCTGATCAAATCAGCAATACCGTTCCTCCACCCTGGCTCTCTGAAATTGGAACGCACATGCGTCGCTTCGATGCAGTTCTGAGTGATTTATTACCTCTTATAACTTTCATGTGAGACTTCATGAAAAGCTCAGCTGTCTTACATTTTTTATTGTTCTGACAGGATTTATCAGTTGAGGGAGACAGATCTGAGGGAGAGAAAAAGAGGGATCGATTGTGCCTGCATTTGATCCTTGTAACCTTGGTTACTGCACACAGGTGTGAGGGCAAGCGTACGCACATACGCCAACTGGGGACTACTGTATGTGGATGTTTCCATGTGTGTATATTCTAAGGCACTTTAACAAAGCTTTACATGCTTCTAAATGCAGAAGGATTGTCATGTTTTCTTATCTGGGCAAAAAATTCAAACATTGTTGGCATTTACACCACCAATCAAAAGAGTTTTTGTCTTTTCAAAGAAAATAATATTTTTATTCAGCAAGGATGCATTAAACTGATTAAAATTGACAGTAAAAACATGTATAATGTCACAAAAGATTTCTATTTCAATAAATGCCGTCCTTTTTAATCAAAGAATCTACTATTCATATAAAAATGTATCACAGTTTCCATAAAATATTTAGCAGCACAACTGTTTTTAACATTGATGATAATATGACATTTTTTTATGAGCACCAAATTAACATACTAGAATGATTTCTGAAGGATCATGTGACACTGAATACTGGAGTAATGATGCTGAAAATCAGCTTGGCCACCACAGAAATAAATTATATTATAAAATATATTCAAATAGAAAACAGTTATTTTAAATTGTAATAATATTTCACAATACCACTGCCTCTAGACTTCTTTCAAAAACATACATACCGATGCTAAAATTCTGAGCATTAGTGTTCACTAAAAATCTGCATGTTTAATCTGTGCTCATTAAAGTTCACTCAGTAATTAAAATTGTGTCATCATATACACATCCTCATGTCATTGCAAACCTGTATGACTTTCTTTCTTCTGTGGAGCAACATGAAGGTCAAATGGGTGAACTATCCCTTTCAGATGCACTTGCATATTAGTTATTATTTATAGCAAGTGAGCAACAAGGAAGGGATTTTTATGGTTTTGAATCAAAAACTTGGCCTGAATGGAGTATTACAGGAAATGTCAACAACGCTTCATTAAGCTGTGAAATTTGTCTTTTCAGCGAAAAAATTTGATTCAATGTTGATTAGATGGTTAGATGGATGTGTTTATTGTTTTGACAAACATGAAAATGTAGCTTGCAGCAAAGTACCAGAGCGTTGGAGAGAACACACTTCTATTTTTAAGCCAATGCATAATGAAGTTTATGCAGCAAAAAAACACTTCAGACACATTTTAACCTGATTTTGCTTTCCTGCAGAGGCTAGAAAGTTTTTAAAAGAATCCCCACCATTAATACAAAATAGTGCTGCTGCTTTGTGTCCTGAAAGCTGGACAATTGTAGATTTTGCTTTGGGAACATAAAAGTACAAAAGACAAACAACTTCATATCTATTTGTTCTCCATTAGTCTCTCATGGGCTGTTTCTGAGCAGGTGGTGTGAGAGAACCTTCAGTTCACCTTCATGAAACACACTAAATTTAATCTTGAATCTCTGGCAACGTACACATTGAGCGGCCTGGCCACCTTAAAATTACCCATTACCCATCTGTGCCACCCCACCGGCCTCTCCGGGGACCCTCCAGCAGCAGATGCAGTGTAAAACTTCATTGTAAAACTGTAGAGAGGAAGCAAGAGAGACTTTGCCTGAAGCCTGTATTTCTAATTCAGGGACCACACTGAGGGAATCTGACTCTAGATCAGCAGTCCTGCGTCAAACCTCTTTCAGAACAGGGACTGTATCGGTGAACCTTGGCCTCCATTTGGTGTGTAGAAAGACGAGTAGCTCTTGTTAGAGAATGATATGCCCTGTGCTCTCGACCTGCTCATGAATCAACCAGACTGAATGCCATCAGAATAGCTGCTTTCATTTACTTAGTGGTCCTGCTGAATATTTTGGATGATAAAGTTATTTGGTGGACAAAGAAGTGCTAGATTTATTTACTTAATAAAGACATTCACAGATGGGAAGTTTGGAACCGGTTTACACTGTATGCTAACCAAACTAAAACATAAAACAGTTTTATATTGTTCTTGTATATAACAAATTGGTAAACCAAAAACCAAGGTAAATCATGACTTTCGTGTCGCTGGAAACTGCATTGCGCCTGGTTGGGATACTGTACATTATTTGAGGCTCAATGGAAATAAGTTGACTCCATTGGTCAGTTTCATTACACAGCTGATGGAATAGAAGCACTGTTGGACATATATGGAAATAGAAGCACTAGTAAAGAATCTGATCCTCTTAGTTCGGAAGTTGCTGACATTTTAGGATTAAATCCATGAAGATTTGAATCCCATGAACTGTAAAAGTTTAAGTTTGAGCAGTTTCCTCAAATAAAATACATAGAAATCTTAAAGGAACAGCTCACTCCCAAAAATAAACAACTAAATTAATAAAATAAAAACAGTAATAAAAAAATGTAACATAAAAATGAGGTAGAAAAGCTCATAAATTGTCTAATATCTAGCATTTTTTTTCACAGAAGAATAAAAATAACACAGGGTTGGGATGAACAATGTAAAATATGTAAATATAATGTAAATATGATACTAAAACATTTTTGGGTGAACACAGCATGACCAAATATCTACATAACAATGTAAGAAGTACAGCAATAAAGCTGAAATTCTGTGAAAAATTGCATAAAGCATCCATTAATACAGCAGAAGTACTATGCTGCACTCTTTAACGAATCTGTCTCCATTTTATGTCAGCAATAAATCTGTACACACTATATCTCTATGCCTGCTGACTGACAGCCTCCACACACTGTATTGTTAGCCTAGGAGTTCTCTTGCTGACATTCTTTTTCAATAAGGCAGCACTAATACAATTTTTTGGGGTCACTTTTTTGTGAAATCCTGCCACTGACAGGTGGGCCTATCAGCTGAAATGGCAGGGGATCTGGGCCCAATATCTTTGTCAGATGCATTGTAATTGTGAGGGGCAGTGCGGATGAACCAGCTGGTCGGGATATTGCTTTGTATTTCCCCAGAGCCCCTGTCGCCTCCTCTAGTCTTTCACTACATCTCTCCCTGATTTTGTGTGGTGAAGAGACAAAGACTGAAGGAGAGAGAGAGCAAGGCACAAGTGGGAGCCTGGCTCACACACTCATTTGCTTGAGCGAGAACAAGGAATATGTAGATATCTAAAAAAAACACTGAAAGAGAAAAGCGCAGCTGAAAAGACCAGCTTAACAGAAAAGCCATGTTATTCAGCAGAAAAAGTTATTTAGAGAAGCTGATCAAGAAAGTCTACATTACTCATTTGTATTCCAATTTGTCTCAATCTGCCATCTTTGCTCATGGGCACTCATTCCATCCAGGTTTGTTTGAGCCTAACTAATAACTGTCACCTAATTATACACAAGGAAAAATACTTGATAACATTCACTGATGGCCACACAAGAGCCCTTACAGTCCTAAACACTTAACTAAAGAAATATAGCTAGTTTCTCTCTTTTCCAGAATAAAAGTGAATAAAAAACAAATAAAATAGGGTACCAGCAAAATATCTAAAATAAAATAAAATTAAATTAAATAAAATGTTACATTACAGATCTTTCAGATTTCCTGGGTTTCTGGGTCCTCAAAGTTCCAGTACACAGGGACAAAGAGTAAAAGTAAAAGGGACAAAAGCTGTCACTACCCTTTCAAAACATACTAGTATGTACAATTTAGGTACTAATATGTACCTTTAAGGTACCAATATGCACCCTTTAGGGGTTAAATAAGGTACAAACCTAAGGATCGACACCAGTGACAGATTTTGTACTTTTTTTTCTGAGTATAATCAGTTTTAACAAAAACATAGTTGTGCAGTAGTGTCTACACCTGTGTCTACATTCAGACTTGTGCAGTATTCATTGGACAGTGCGAACAGCCTTTTCTAAAGATTGGATTTGTAAAAAAAAAAAAAAAGAAAAAGTGTAATGCAGTGTAAAGACAACTTAATTTCTCAGTGTTTCTCCCTCTCTCACACACAAACATACAATTTGGTCCTTATATATTTGGACACTGACACAATTTTCATAATTTTGGCTCTATATACCACCAGAATAGAATTAAAATGAAGCAATCAAGATGAAATTGAAGTGCAGACTTTAAGCCTTAATTTAAGGGGTTGAACAAAAATATAACATTAAATGCTTAGGAATTACAACCATTTTTTTTAAAACAGGCCCCCCATTTTCAGGGGCTCAAATGTAATTGGACAAATCAATATAATCATGAATAAAATGTTCATTTTTGACATTTTGCTTAGAATCCTTTGCAGGCAATTTCTGCCTTAAATCTGGAACTCATGGACATCACCAAAGACTGGGTTTCCTCATTTGTGATGCTTCGCCAGGCCTTTACTTCAGCTGACTTCAGTTGTTGTTTGTTTGTCGGTCTTTATGTCTTTAGTTTTGTCCTTAAGTGAAATGCATGCTCAATCGGGTTGAAATCAGGAGACTGACTTGGCCATTGCAGAATATTCCACTTTTACTTTCAAAAACTACTGGGTTGTTTTTGCAGCATGTTTTGGGTCATTGTCCATTTGTACTATGAATTCATCCAGCTGCTTCTGTCTTCTGTCACGTCATCAATAAACACCAGTAACCCAGTGCCACTGGAAGCCATGCATGCTCATGCCATCACACTGCTCCACCATGTTTCACACATGATGTTGTGTGCTTTGGATCATGAGCTGTTCCAAGCCTTCTCCATACTTTTTTCTTCCCGTCATTCTGGTACAGGTTGATCTTAATTTCAGCCATCCAAAGAATGCTTTTCTAGAGGTGGCCTGGCTTTTTTTTTTAGATGTTTTTTGGCCTAAGTCTATTTTGGCCTTGTTTGCACCTTGTGGTGAACCCTCTGTATTTGCTCTCGTGAAGTCTTCTCTTGATTGTAGACTTTGACAGTGACACACAAGCCTCCTGGAGAGTGTTCTTCACTTGGCTGGATGTTGTGAAATGGTTTTTCTTTACCATGGAGAGGATTCTCAGATCATCCACCACTGTTGTCCTCCGTGGACGTCCATGCCTTTTTATGCTTCTGAGCTCACCAGTGCGTTCTTTTTTTCTCAGAACGTACCAAACTGTTGATTTGGCCACTCCTAATGCTCCTGCTGTCTCTCTGATGGATTTGTTTTGACTTTGAAGCCTAACAATTGTCTGTTTCACCTGCATGGAGAGCTCCTTTGACCACGAGATGTGGGTTCAGAGCAACAGTTTCGAAATGCAAATGGCACACTTAGAATCAACTCCAGAACTTTTACCTGCTTAATTGATGCAGAAATATTGAAGGAATATTGAGTCAATTGTCCAATTACTTATTATCCCATGAAAAAGGGGCGAGGTACATATTAAAGAGCTGCAATTCCTTAACCTTTCCTCCAATTTTGATAAGAATACTCATCAAATTAAAGATCAGAGTGTGTACTTTAAGCCCATATTCATTATATAACTATGAAACTTTATAACTAAATTATTTGGTCAGCAGCTAAAATAATAAAAATTGTGCCTGTGTCAGGCAAATATATATGGACCTAACTGTATGCACACATACTGCACACAAAACAATATTTTCAAACATTTGTGAGCCTCATTATATGTCACATTTTCCCCACAGCTGCAAATCCACACATTTCCATATTTTAATCCGAATTCTAATTTCTAGAACAACAGTATTCACAGATAAGACGTGAGTGTTGTGTGCCTGGTTTGCAGCAGGCAGTATAATCTTGCTCTGGTTGGAGTGGCCGTACTGTAACTACCTTAATCCTTTATCTCTCTTTCTCTCTTTTTCCCTGTTCTCCTTGCCTCTCTTCCTTTCTCCCTCCTTTTCCCCTTTCTTTCTCCCTTATTCTCCAGTTAAAAGAGCCATGCTCTCTATTAACTCTTCTCAACAAGAACTCTGGAGGAGAGTACGCCATTAAAAATGGGCCCATTTTAGGCAACAGGATTAAAAGGGAAAGAGTTCAGCAGAATGTGTGAGGGGGAAGGGTTTAGAAAGTGCTGGAATAAAGTCAACACTCACATCTGGTAAAGCGAGAAAGCAGTCAAGACAGTAAGAGTGCTTCTTAGAGATAGAAGCTCTTCCAAAAGGTCCGCAAATGCTGAGAGAAGAGAGGAAACAGCATGGCTGGACACACAACACTAAACCTCACTAGGTGGTTTGGATTGGTTCCCACAGCCCCATCCGTCCCTCTCAAGCTCAATGAAGGCGTTATATAGGAGTGCTCTCAAATCTCCCGCTGCTAGAAAACTGACAACACAAGTGGCTAACCAACATTGCAGGAGATGAAGACAAAGAATGACAGGTCCTGGCTCTGTTCGTGATAAGACGCTGAAGATGACGAATGGTTCTGTGCTCAGCGTTAAGAAGGTAAGCTGCCGTGAGTCCGTTCCAGCTTGGGGACGGATCTTTTGTTGACCGTTCTCAATTCTCATGCCTAAATGCAGAAAAATGGGGCAGGCTGCGTAAAAATGCATTCTGTTAATTAAGACGAAGTAGACCGCAAATCTATCTGACGTTCTGCTGGCAATGGAGGGATGTCTGTTGCTGCAGTAACATGTAGTGATTGGACATAAGGGGGATGATAACATTTAGATAGGATGAATCTCTCTGACCCACACTAACTATGTTAACAGAAGTTTCTATCAGGACAATGACTGGATTCAAATACTTTTGAGTGAGTCTCAATCTGCACCCTAGCACAAGTGCATGTTCATGATATACTTCGAAAAATGAGTATAATGGGATATACAGTAAAACCAAAACTTATTCAGACACCTTTAACATTTCTCCCATTATCACAGTTTATTCGTTATAGTTTAAAAAATGGTAGTAAAATATGACAAGAACTCAGAGTTAAATTGTGCCAGAACAAATTCATCAGATAACTTTGATAGTAAGGTATGTAATGAATTAGGTTGAATAGCTGTTAGCTGTCAGCTGTTAAATTTAAGTACACAATTAGATAATACCAATTTAGGTCAAGCAATTACCAAGCAGTGCTTAATTTTGTTCAATCTGTGGTGTGAAAAGTTTGCATTAGCAATTAAAGGAAAAAAAAAGTTTAAGCAAGTGCCTCAATAATTTTTGGTCCCAAATTTGTATACATTTTACTGGTAGTCCACTGTATGAAGAATTTTTGGGTATAATGTGTCACAGGTTACTTTATCTTGCTATCCTCTCTTACATAAAGGAACTATAGAGTCCTGCACCCATTAGTAAAAAAATTCAAAAAATTATATCTGTTGTCTGAATAATTTTTGGTTTGACTGTATTCTCATTAAATCTAAAATCTAAAAGAACTGAATTTCTTTTAAATATAGTTTTACATTACAATGTAAAAATCTTTATGGTCTCTTTTGAGCATTTAATGCATGCCAAAAAATTAGTGACCCAAAACATTTGAATGGTAGCATTATTTTAAGGTCCACTTCTCACTAATAATAAACCATTAACTACGACTTTTGCCTCAATAAATTAAATTTGCTGCTTATTAATAATAGGGTAGTTGTTCAGTGTAGTTTTTGGGTAGGCTTAGAGATGTAAAATACGGTCATGCAGAATATGTGCTTTATAAGTACTGAGCAACAGCCAATACATTAAAAATATGCATGCTAATAAGCAACTAGTTAATAGTGAGAATTAAAGTGTTACCAAAAAACTAACTAAAAAAAAAAAGAAGTAAACATCTACATACTCAGTCCATGATTGCTTAAAAGCTGGCCAGATCCTGTGTCATTTTTTGAATAAGTGAGTACAGTAAGCAGGTCCAGGAATCTGTGGACTCTTTCATGGTGATTTCGTGGTAAAATGTGTTAACAGCATTGAATGTACTACAGTCCCACTGGTAGCTTAGAGCATAAATCAAATTACCAAAAATATTTAATAAACAAACACATAGGATACTGGGGATGTACAGAGCTTTTTCATTGGTGGCAGTACCAAGGCTGCAAACATTTTTTTTGCTGGTGTTTTCAATGTGCAGATTTCACACAGCCAATGAGCTCCACATTCAGTGTATATATGAGGATCGAAGACGTTTTTATAAGCCTTTCATATCTATGCAGTACACACACAATGCGGCATGAGGTGCAGACAGACACTCAGAAATGAACAGAGAGGAAGAATGAAACGTGATAGAGAGAGAATAAGAATCATATTACAGTGACGGCGGCAGGGATCTTATCAGAGATCATGAGCTGATGAGAGCAACACTCATGTTAGAGAACCCTTATCACTTTAGAGGAGAGAGGGGGCAGTATGGAGGATGGGGAGAGAAAGAGAGAGAGAAGAAAAGGATAAAAGAGGAAGAGATAGAGAAAACAAGAAAGGAGTGAAGGCAGTGAGCTGTTTAGGATCAGACCTGCGATGTGACTCTTTGTGCAGGGCCAGACACTACAAACATACAGCCTGCTCCGATCAGTGAACCTTGGCTGAAGAATTGTGTATTTTTACCCCAATGTTAACAAACTTTAATAGGATGATAGCACAAACTAAGCAGGGATACTTATATATTATAATGCATGTTTATCTTCATTTTCAGGCAAGGTAAAGAATAAAATGCAGCTGCTTTCCTCATGGATCCCTGCTGTTATTAATATTCACGGCAGCTTAAAATTCCTTACAAAAATTTGAGGTGTGTTTTATAGTGTAACGGAAAGCCAGAGTTTGGTTGAATAGGCCCGAAGCTACAGCATGAATGTCTCAGAAGCCTGCAGTCTCAAAAGAAGGGAGGGCGTATTATGCATTTGCTTTATAACCAGACAGCTTTGTTATGAATCGCTGCCCTGAGTGTGACAAATTACTATAAAAGGGACTATCACAATAAACCAGAAAGTGAGGAACACTCCAAACTGAAGTGTGTGACACACACACGCTTGCCCGGCATTCACGCACGCTATGTAATTATGTGAACGAAAGGTGTAAATAAAACAGACTGGGCTTTTATCGCTGCTCTCTGTAATTGATTTGCTAGATCTGCTTTGCTGCTAATGGCCAGAGGATACATCTCTGACCTGTACTGAAAAGAAACGGGGAGGGCAGCTAGGCACGACGGGGGTGGTTTGATTTGATTTGTCGGGGAGCTGAAATGCTTGGCACGGCTCGCCTTAATCACATGGCTTAATTAAAAACCGGCAGCGTGCGGGGTTGGACGGGTGACTCCCTCACCGCATGCAAATACCGTCGTTGCCACCTGTCCAGACCACATCATTAAATAAAGAAAAAAACCCCACAGACTACCACTGGCGGCCATAATTAAGCGTAAAGTTGGGCTAATAACGAACGTGTCACGGGTGAGCATGCTATCAGATATTATAATAAGGTAGACTTTGTAAAATCAGGGAGGTTGTGGAAAGAGATGATGAACATTTATGTCTCCTGCCAGCTGCCAGAAGCACCTGAATATGGATTTGGCACTTGGAGAGACTTTGGAAATGCAGTTTGATGGTTTTAATTTAGAACCAGACTAGTCTAGGCATAAATCATATACTTAATTAATCCAAATCCCAATACATGCACTTCCGATGTGGCGTTCCAGTGTTTCCACAACATCCTTCCAGGATAAGTTTGCATAACGCAGGTGCACAGCATTGAAAAGAAGCATAAATTTACACTCAGCATGCACAGAGGAAATTGTAACAGAGACAGCCAGAGACAAATCGTAAAGACGTCCAAATCTTTGGGCGGCATGCAATGTGCAAACAGAGAATATTAAATTAAGACTCTGAGCACAGAGGTTGTTTATATGCATCAAATAAGCCTGGCATCAAACCGTAAATAACACACCATTACTTATGTTATGGCCAGCACCTAAGCTATGTTGTTTTTTTTTTTAAACAATACAATATTTTTCTGCCAGAGACTGCTAGATACGCTGCCGTCTGCAATATATTAAGCAGTAAATTTGAGATAACCTTCTTATTGTGTTCGATTTCACAGCAGCAGATCTGGCGGCAGCTGTACACTGTGTTCTCTAGATGAACTGCACTGTAGTCTTTCAGGAACACGACTATTTAAAAACTAAGATTAACTAAGGTTATATTCACACGGTCAGTATTTTGGAATTTTAAACATATTTGTTAGGTATTCCTAATTTGTCCTGTACATATAATTGCAGACTGGAGTGGATGTACATCTTTTTTTTGACTTTTGAAATTTTCACTTACTATTATGTATTTAGGGTGCCAAACAGTACTGGCAACCTTATAATTATGTTGTTTGAACCTAAGTAACCTAAAAACTGCTCTAAATACAACAACAAATTACATTACATATCATACAACATGTGCCTACTGAGAAACAGTCAAAACAACTGGGGTAATATATTGCCCGCAACTGGGGGCGGGATAATGATCCATCCATCACGGGTTTATTGGAACACCATTGGCTAAAACGAGGCACCATCTGTGTTCCTCCGTCTGGCCTCTGTCAGAACAGGTGACGGCAGCATCGCTCCTTCTGGTTCTCATCATCTCGCTTTCAGCCAAAATGTAACATCTCAACGCTAACAGGGCCAGTAAAATATGAGCATCTCTTGCCATGGTGAGCCCACGCACGTTTTGGACAGATCATTCAAAGTGGAAACATCTGAGGTGGAAAGAGGATGCACAGCACTTGTTTCTTCTGTGCTGACACCCGGCCGGTTATGACTGGTTTTTCGTTATCAGGAAAGCTATCAGGATGAGAGGGAGGTGAGCAATTAAGATGGGTAATTACATAAGGGGATGACAACAAGACGGAGTGAGAGGAAGAATGTAGGGAGTGTGCACTGCATAAAAATGTCTTAAGTATTTTTGTATTGTTTTGTATTTTCTTTAGCTAAAAATGAGTAAGAACAATAAACACACTGAAAGATATATTCTTTCAAAACAAGATTACATAATTTTACTACTTAAGTGAATTGTTCTTTTTGTAAGCATGTTTGGATAGTTTTGAATGAAACTTCTGTGAAGTGCTTATACATGGACCTTTAGAACTAGAAGAAGATAGATAGACAGAATTAAAAACAAAACTAAAAGTAGATACAGAGTAACACCTAGAATAAAAATTAGACAGAATGAAAGACAGAACTAAAGATAGATACATAGAACAACAGATAGAATGAAAGTTAGAATGACAGAATGGCACAGAGTGACAGAATGATAGACAGAACAACAGACAGAATGATAGATAGAATGATAGAACAATAGATAGAACGATAGAATGACAGATGGAATGCTAGATTGAACAATAAAATGCTAGAACAATAGATCAATAGCTCGATGGATAGAACGATAGGTAGAACGACAGATAGATAGATAGGTACATAGATAGATAAGGTAGATAGATGGATAGATACATACATGGATGGATGGACATTCAAATAGATAGATAGATAGATAGATAGATAGATAGATAGATAGATAGATAGATAGATAGACATTCAGATAGGTAGGTAGGTACAGTAGGTAGGTAGATAGACAGATGGATAGATACATGGATGGATGGGCATTGAAGTAGATAGATAGATAGATAGATAGATAGATAGATAGATAGATAGATAGATAGATAGATAGGTACAGTAGGTAGGTAGATAGATGGATAGATACATGGATGGATGGACATTGAAGTAGATAGATATGTAGATAGATAGATAGACAGATAAGGTAGATAGATGGATAGATACATACATGGATGGATGGACATTCAGATAGATAGATAGATAGATAGATAGATAGA
>JAFVLL020021681.1:0-14286 GCA_021397915.2 Tor tambroides
TTTTTATTTTTTTTTTTTTTTTTCCTTACATTTGCTGGCTGAGGATGGTCTGTAATGAATCCCCCGGTGCTAAACCTCCTCCGTCATGCCCTTCCGACGTCTGTGGAGACGGAATATGGAATATACCGCCTCTCAGCCTCCTCTCGGATGTAAATGTAGACTTCCACGTTCCCGAGACGCTGATGTAACTAGTGACCTTTTGCGTGTGTACACATTTACATTTCGTGGTGTATAAATTCATCTTAGGAGACCATAATTTGCCGTTAGGGGAAGGAGAGCACTAGAAAATAGTGATATGGAGGGCAAACTTGAGCTGGCTGCCACTTTTGTTTTTTTTTTTTGGTCGCAGTTGATCAATGCACGTCAATCAAGGCTCAGCCTGAAGCGACGACGTCAACGTGTCACACCAGAGTCTCTCTTGGGGTTCACTTTAGTCAGGCCTAGTATTGCTGACACTTTTGCATTTGTTATGGATTGTGGAGAAAGTTAAGGTGACGGAGTTCATTTACTTTTTGCTTTTTGAGCATGTAATTTTATTGACGTTAAAAGCCTTTCGCCTACACCAGCTTAACCCTACAATGCTGCATGTAGTATCATATGGCTTTCTAAGGCATCCACATCAATGATATGATCAATACTTACCCAAAAATCCTATGTATACATATTATTGTATACTTATACTGGATTATTCATGCTTTTCAAGAAGCTGAAGGAATTTTAATATAATTTCCAAAATGTCCGCCTTTATGTCGCAATGCGCATTTTAGCGATAATCTTTACCTATCTTGACAAAAGTAATGACAAAAATAACTTTTATAATGTTAATGATGTTTCAAGGTGAAGATTTTGAGCATTTAACTTATTAATATACATATTTATAGAATAACTGTTACAGTAAGTACTACATTTGTTACTGTAAAATAGTAACAAAAAATAGTACTATAAAAAAAATTAAATGATAGATATTATAAATATTATTTCCTAGACTTGACCAATTTAATGTGTAAAGGCAACTCTTTTTAAAAACGTATATGTTGTTATTTGGCCTTTTAGCCTTTGCATTATAATGTATAGTATAGAGGAAATGGTAGCAAAAAGACAACAGAATGGATTTTTAAAAGGTTGCAAGCCAGACTTGAACCTGTATTTCCCATATGAGCGTCACTGCTCAGCCTTTTATAGCACATGTGGCAGGCCAAGGCTACAATGATCCTTCCATAATCTGTTACCATCACCCATGTGAGAGGAGAGTACATTAATACAATATTAATATCAGAAGATTTGACATGATTTATACCTGCATGACTCATTACTCATTGAAATTATTACTTGCTATTTATACGGTATGTTTTGATGAATGAGTCATCTAACACACTGTACCTATTTTTCAGTACCTCACCTGTACGAATGCATATGACGAAAAAAAAAAACCCTCCTTTTCACATAAAATGATTTATCCTCTAAACACTGGGCCACACCATACGTAGTTCATTTTAATTAACATCCAAATGATATTCAGGTTTGTACGCTTGGGCACCTGGCAAGACGACCCCATTCCCTTTTTCATGTTGTTGGTTTGTTGTCCCTTGATAGCGTCTATCAAATTTCAGCTCTAATAATAAATGCATGAAATCTGCAGGTGCCTGCAGACGGGGAATTGTGCTTTTTGAGGCGCAAAATCCTGTTGGGTTTCACAGTTGCCTTCTTGTTCTTCAATAGCACAATTTAAGGGAATATGTTTCCATGTTCAGGAAGAAATCATATGCTTGAAGTTGTCGAGTGAAGCGTGAGACGTCTAAATGGCTTAATTGAATTACATGTTATCATAGCATAAAAAAGGAGACATAATCTCACAGCAGGAAATTCAACAGGCTAGAAATTTCTACCTGTGCAACTTGACACAGTAATAAAAGGTTTTTAAATCATTAAAGGTGGATGGTATAAAAATAATACTTTCTTCTATTCCAGTTTATTGTGTAGAAGGAAATCAAGCAATAATAGATTCATTTGTATTTATTGCCTAAAACATCCAACAAAGCTTCAAAATATCTGCTTTTGTCTTCCACAGACACAGGTAATGACTGCTAATATGTGAAAGATGCATGAGCCAAATTTTCAAACATATTCTGAATGAATGAGCAAAAACCAAAAAGTGTTTCAATTCTCTCTGATCTTCCCCACTATCTGTCAGTTTTCTTTTACAACCAAAGCTTGGCAAAACAATGAAATGATGGTGAGAGAGAAAATGGCAGAAGATAAGCTAGGATGCAGCGTTTACTGTAATGAAAGTACCTCAGAGGCCAGTGTGCAGCAGCCAATAGATCAATAGAGCTCAGGAGATGGTCTGGCATCATTGCGACTCCAAGGTTGAGATAATTCACTTTGTTTTCATTTAAGTTGACTCTGTGGCACAGCTCACTGATCTACAATGGCTTCCTTAGGGGTTGTTCTTGCACTTGGAATCAGAAACTCTCCACCTTTAGCCTTATTTTTCTCTCTTCTCCTCTTCTAGATGACTATTACCTTGTTTTTTGAGGACTGTCTAATAGTTTACAATAAGTCTGTGATGGCAAAACAGCCCTTAACTGTCTAATTTACATGTCATTAGCATATTTTATAGAGTTGAGATGTTTGTTGCTCGATGCACTCGTCAAGTCAATCTGTATGCAGATATGCAAGTGTCTCATTTTTGTGATGAAGCCATATGTAAAAGTATGCAAAAAAAAAAGGAGAAGGGCAAGGTGGAATGTACAATGTGACACTCGCGCACCAACAGGATGCATTAGCATTTATTGTAAAGAGGTGCAACAATAGGTTGCATTTTCCACATTCAGTTTACATTCATTAGTATGGTAATATTTCCTGGCATTGAAAGTCTAATTGCAGGATTGCAATTTGTTCATTAAATGCACTTGGTTTGCACTTACATTCATTCAGTGGTTCTCAACCGGATTTGTTTCGGGACCCTGCCTGCACTGTAATAAAATTATTTACTGTATTAAAGCAAACACAAATCTCTTTAAAATCAAATATTGTTATATGAAGAACCTGTGTCTAACATAATCTGGGTCACATTTTCTTTTACTGTGCACCGTTTTCGGTCATTCATGATTTTTGAGAATTGGGGAATTTATTTATTTATTTATTTATTTATTTATTTAGTCCTGATCATTTAATTTATTCATTACAATTGAATTCAATGATTTGCATACACCTCTTGATGAAATTTTTAATTGTAACATTTTAAACAGTGATTTTCCCCCAACCTCCATTATTAGAATGAATGTATAAATAAACAAAAACTTGATTTTTGGCCTTTTTTTGATAATTTATTTAAGAATACAGAAGTAAAATCAGGGTCAGGGTGGTATAACTAGCTGAATATCACTGTGAAGGACAAAAAAAAAATTAATTAAATTATAAATATTTTAGGCATAATGTTTTATTATTATTATTATTATTATTATTATTAAAAGGGTTATATGATGTTGCTAAAAAGAACACTATTTTGTGTATTTGGTGTAATGCAATGTGTTTACGTGGTTCGAGGCTCAAAAAACACATTTTCCACATACTGTACATTATTGTTGCTCCACTATGTTCCGCCTCTCTGAAATGCGCCGATTTTTACAAAGCTCATCGTTCTGAGAAGCGAGGTGTGCTCTGATTGGCCAGCTATCCAGTGCGTTGTGATTGGCCGAATACCTCAAGCGTGTGATGGAAATGTTACGTGCCCCTTACCATGTTGTGATGCCGTGTACCGGCGCAACGAAACTAAAACAATAAAACCCACTATCTACAAGGCATTTGTTGCATTCATGCGTCGCATTGCACTGCTCGTGTAAACATTACCATGTCTACATTTGTGATCGTAGAAACGCCAAACAAGCACTACTCTACACTGCTCAAAACTCGCGTTTGAATAGTCAGTAGAAAATTCTTTAAATATGAAAACATACTTACAGGCTGTGAGTCAGAAGGACCAGACTGTCCTTGTGACGCTGGAATTGCCTCACTTTATAGTGTTCACATCACAGCCATTCATAGTGTTCACATTCCAGGTTCAGGATATAGTCCTCTGTAAAATGTGCTGCACATACTCAAATATTTGTGTTGTACTGTTCTGGAACAGCATTGTAAATATAACTTAACCACTGATTTCCAGCTGTGTACTCATTTGGAAGCCCAAACAAAGTACTTTTGCTTTCACAACGAAACCCAGTGTCTCCAGGACATGGCGCCGGTGGCAGCAACAATACTACTGTGAGAATAAAAGTTACACCTTTTATTGCGTATACATTTGGGCAGTGTTTTGCAAATCTTCCCACACCATGACATAGACATGTGGGGGCGTGTTTGAATGAGCCGTTTTAGGAAGGCGTGGCAGAGTCTTAACTTTTATAAAGAAAAGAAAGGGTTTGAGATTTTAATCTTTGCAATTTTACAGATCTTATATATGCACAAACAGCTTGTAACACTCCAAAGACAAAGGAAAACATGAAATCGCATCATATGACCCCTTTAAAACTAATAAAGAAAATAAATAATTCAAAAAGTAAAAGTAACTACTGTAGCTGGCTACCATTATGAAGAAAAACAAAGTAATTACATTATAAATATTTTAGGAATGTTGACTTAGAATGTTTCTTTAAAAAAAAACTAAAATATTATATTTGTTTAATTTTACAGTTATTCTTCCATTTTGCAAACTACAGTCATGTGGCCCAACCAACAGAGTCATGTGGTGCAACCAACATCGTGAAACCTACAAGAAGAAATTTATATTACAACAAGGTGAGTTCAGGTTGTAAAATGTTATAGACAGTTTCAACGGCAACAACATAAACAAACGTTACTGCGCATGCGTGCTTTTGTGGCCCTAACGTAACTTCCGGTAGACTTCCAAATAGAATAAATAACAACAGCTAAGTCCCTCTAGAGTAGATTATTTTTGATAACAAACAAAATATGTTTGCTGTGTAAATCAGAGAGGCTTATGGAAAATGCAAATTCATTCTCTGCCAGCAGGAGGTGCTTTAAAGCGGGAGAAATAGAGGTTTCCCCGGTAACGGCTGTACACAAAGCAATGCTGAGCTTACAAACACTGCTTTATCAGGTATATAACATGCAAGATGAAATGAAAATGACATCGAAAATTTTCTAAAGACAGCCTTCCTTCAGAAATACAGTGATATAAAAACGCCCCATTTTGATTTTTAAACGTGCAGTACGTGCTCATGGGAAACACATCCCACAGCACAACAACCTGAGCCCAACTTCATTACTCATTACTTTAACTTTAACTGCATTTGTAGATGGCGCCACTAGCCAGACCGATAAACAAACACAGACCGGAAGTTAACTTCAGGCCAAGTGCGTGCGCCCGATGAAACGTCAATATGGCACTATATACCCCCGCCCCCAAAATGAAAAAATGAATGAATGAATGATCATTTGTAATTTGTGATATTTATTTAAAAAAAAAAAAAGTCACTTTTCTTGAAGTTGGCATGAAAGTTTTAAAGGTTTTTAAAGCCAGTACAGACTACAAAGATTACATTTCTAAGAACTTGGCATATGTGTTTTAAACTGGATTTTAAATGACCCCCCCTCCCCCCTTTTTTTTTCCTCAACCCATGATTTGAGAACCACTGATTAGTTTACTGCTGTGATATTCTTAAAAAACACTGTGAATAGCAAAAAACCCTTAAGGTTGTGAAAAATGTGTGACTACGATAAACAACTCTCTTACTGCTCCAGTGTTTACACCGCTGTGTTAAGAAGCATGCAGAAACTTTCCAATTAGACTCGCCAGACCTGACAGTGTCTAAATAGTGAAGTTGTGCTAATTCTGTCAGTAGTAGACTCAACGTACCACTGTGGCAACCAAACAGCAGACGGCCAAATTAATTGTATCAGTGCCTGACTTTCCTACAAGCCCTGATGTTCTCAAGTCTTCTCTTTGTAGAGTATATCCTTTTCAGTCAATAAAATGTCTCCACCACCGGACTAGAGGCGGCAGTTGGAATTCAAGGCACGGAGACGACTTCTTTTTTTCTTGAAACGTGGAGAAATAGCTTTCCTCTGACACCTTTCTAAGACAACCATTGATTTCCCATTGATGTGCTGGAGGGGAGAAAGGAGAGGGTGGCTTAAACTTGGAAGTCATGAATGGAGTCATTCCTGTACCATGTCTCAGTACTCATTAGAATCGTTGTTATTTATTTTACAATTTTGTCCTCATCTTCCTTTCATGCAGAGCTATTATATTACAGCAAACACAATCATAACTGACCACCTCCTCCTAATTGTGGAGCTATTCTCCTGCACTGAGGCTCTCTACTTTGCTAACAAGTAAATTAATAGGAAGAAGCTTTTTGCAGGTGAAATCTAGTCCTTTCAATAGGAATCCACACAATCTGGAATTTTTGCATGAGGGCGAACGATTTCCCCATGCAGATTTCACAACGGGTTCAAGCTGGTCATGTGATTTTGTGGCACTGATCAATAGAAGGCTTTACATACCTTTACACTACTGATAACAGACAATAGACCTTTTTTTTACCATTTAGGGTACGTTTATTTGACAATTATGTACTAAAAACGGAAACGTTTTTCTTTGCATTTTAGCAAGTTTTGCATACAGACGACAACACTGTCAAAATGATCCCCATTCACACAGATTCGCAAAAACGACTAAAAACGTTGTATTATTCATGCCTGGCCAGTAGATGGCGATGCCACTTTGTGAAGAAACACTACAAACCTATAGATTGAACACATAATATGCATGCACATGATGTCTCCATTTTTACAAATTTGTGTTTTTTTAATTTACACAGAGACAATAAAGGCATCATTTACAAAAACTTGCACTTTGAAAACCGTTTTCAAAAGTTGCGTTTCCAGGCCCTCAGGATGCCACTGTCACGTAAATGAATGGCCCAAACACACAAAATGTTTCCATTTTTAGTTGAATACAGTGCCATTTCAACACCCCCTTAGTCATGTCAGCTGGCTTGGAATGTGATTGCAATTTGGAATTCACATTTCATTCATACTTAAAGGGACAGTTCACCCAAAAATGAAAACTCTGTCATTAATTACTAACGCTCATGTCATTCCAAACCCGTAAGACACTTTGTTCATCTTTGGAACATTAATTAAGATATTTTTGATGAAATCCTGCAGCTCTCTGACCCAGCATAGACAGCAATACAACAGACATATTAAAGGACCAGAAAGGTAGCAAGGACATCGTTAAAATAGTCCATGTGACATCAGTGGTTTAACCATAATTTTATGAAGCTACGAGAATACTTTTTTATGCACAAACAAAACAAAAATAACTACTTTATTCAACAATTTATTCTCTTCCATGTCAGTCAACGTGCGTTCACAAAAGTAATTGTTGGGTAAACTATCCCTTTAAGTTTGATGTGCTACTTGTGCGTTACACAGTATGCAAATCTAACGAGATTCACTTCTGTTGTTATGCTAAAGCAATATTTTGCTCAGAAATCTAAAACAGGTGGCAGCTAAAATTGTTTCAACAGTTGTGGTTCGACAGTTGATCATATGTGCCACATTTTGAGGGCTCCCAAACATTTGGATGCTAGTTACTTTTGGGAGGAGTACATTCCACAAATGTGGCTTGAATTACAAAATTCATTTACAGTTGGTTGATTCATGTGTTTAGTGCACCTCTAACACATGCTAGTTGCAAGGAAACTGCCACCGCAGCAAACTATAGCCATCACAAATTTGATCAGAGTAAACATCTAAAATACCTTGCAACTTTCAACATACAAGCTAACCTTTTAACAAAGTAGTAAGCTACGCTACAAACTTGGAAGAGAACATGTTAGGAGAAAGTGTAACCTCAATTTGTTTGGCTGTAAAGCAGTGTGTAAAATGGTGTGAAAAATAGCATTAACATGTAGCATTAGCCTATGTTGTGCTACAATACTTCTTGTAACAGAAAAAAAAGAAAAGCTTGTTTACTTTTTGAAAAGAGTTTAACCACTGAAAAATGTAGTCACGCTAGTAGCACTGCTAATTTTAGTTAGTTACTCTCCAACACTTGTGATTTATTTGAATTTGGATTAATGAAAAATGGTCATAACTGTGGCTAATTGAATATCAACATTTAAAGAACATCAGTTGTTCAGCTATTACTCAGAAGCCCGGTAGGTCTCTGTGATGATATTTAATATTTGAATGCTGTAGCCCTAGGCATTACCGTTTCTTTGCTCATAGTGCTGCTAGATTTGCAAAGCTTTATTCAACGGTACGAGCATGTCATGATGTTTAATGAAGGGGTTTGGAGACTAGATCCAGAGAGAACTCATTTCTCTACCCCGGCTCAGTTGCTTATTTATACACATTGCTCTTTGATTCTACAAGATTGGGTGCATCCGAATTCATTTAGTTTTCATTCAGTTGTCCTTTGAGTGCAACCGCAGTCAATATCTCATTTTTCTGTGCTTCTCTTTTGCTATGTAATATGCAGCGAATTAGTCTAGCCAGCTGTTCGCTGGAAACCAGACGCTAAACAATGTCTCATCCTCTCACCAACTGTGAAGTTGCGACGGAGTAACCCAGCAAGGCATCATTAGCATTAGAGTGTCGTCTCCTACCTCCTCGTTCCCCTCTCCACCCTGATTACGACCTGTATCAATCATCAGCCCGCCGTTCTCCTCCCTATGCCTCCTACCTTCGTTGCTTCCCCCTTTAGTGTGCCTCTGGCGCTCGCTAGCAGCAGGGGAACTGCCATGCTAGCGACCCATAGCGCTGTTAGTCTCAATGCCCTCTGCCAGTGTGCCAGCCAGGGGGCTTAATTACACTTGATTACCTGCTAGAGTGTCTGCGGACCACCGGTCGGCTGAGGTAGGCAGCAGGGAACTGTTTGATAGCACAATTAGTTGCACTAGGAAAAGCCCCAAGGACTTTATGATGTTGCATGTCCGTTGCACCAGCCTACAGCCAGTACACGTGTCTTTCATTGTTACTTTTCTCAGAATTGCTTTCTCTTTGAATCGACGACTGCTGGTTGATGATAAAGGTTTTGAATTGATGTCATTATTAGTCCAGTTTGGGATTTGGGGGTTGATGGTAAAGTCGAATGACCCTTTGCTTTCAAATCTCTCATAGAATGAACGGTTCGGAACACAAGCCCTAGTTAGAGGAAAATCAAAAATAAAAGTTAGATCGATCTGCGTAGGCTAGCTATAGCGATTTTTGCAATATAAAATCAACATGAAATGGGGTTTGCAATCCCTATCTGCTTTTTCGATGAAAGATTATGTTTCTGGTTTCATTAATTAGGAATTGATTGGAACATGAAAAAAATAGGCTGTACATATCAAAATGAAGCCAGGTGGTTAAAGTGGAGGGGCAGAAAAATAAAGGCTTGGTGATGTCACCTTAACTTATAATGTTATCAAGATTTTTGCATTGAAACATCATAATTTGGAAGTAATAAGCTATTTTCTGTCCTGTTTTTAACCCCACTTATCAGAATGCTCTGTTTGAATAGGTGTGGAGGATTGTAGACTCGGAAGTAAATGCCCACTGCTATGATTGGCAAACAGTTGTGTGTGTTTGACTGTCTATGTCCTTCACAGATATATGCTGCAGTGATTTAGGTTTAAAATGCACAAATACTCATGTCAAATGATCTGTTTAACAGACAAAGCAATAGTGATCACGTAAGGAAAACACTTAATCACACTTGAGTTGCGACATTACTATCGGATCCAATATAGTCGGCACAGCATCGTCTTTTAGTTTCAATCTTTCTGAAACTCCCGTGTCGAATTGTGCCTTTTTTTAAACAAATCCACGGAAAAAAGGTGAACAAAGGGCCAAGTGATGCGGTCTGGATCTTCATTAAAAATAACGTTCATCCACTCTTGGGATCAGAAGGAAGGTGAAGCAAATACTGTTTTTTTTTTTTTTTTTTTTTTTTTCACAGCTTGGCACTGCACAGTGTCTTGTTGTCTTCTGAGCCATCTTTATCGTTTGGTTTCTGCCTAGACCTGTGCGTTCGCCTCTTTCATAAACGCTAGGCTACATGTGTGGACGGGGCTAAACAGGCAGCGATGTAGAAGCAGGCGTTGATCTTCTTCTGCGGAGGCGGGGTTTAGCCACACTATTACATCATAGAGTAGAACATTCCAAAAACTGTCGTTTTGGCCTGGCTTCAATATAAGCTGTTTTAAGACTAACAAGAAAGTTACAGGATGTGTGTATAGCACAATGGCCTCTTATATGTCAAAAGATCAAGGGAATTTTGGCTTCTCAGTTCATGACCCTTTTAAAGGCGTGATGAGTACATTTATTTTACTGAAACAATACATTGGTGAGTTCTTTAAATGGGAATTGATTGGATCATAAAAAAGTAAGCTGTACATATGAGAATGAAGCCATGTGGTTAAAGGGAAGGGGCTAAAAAGTATGGGCTTGGTGATGTCATCAAGATTGGAAAATTGTATTAGAGATGGAGCGATTTATTTCATTTTGATGAGAAGTTATGTTGCTAGTTTCTTTAATAGGGAATTGATTGGATAATGGAAAAAAGTACACTGATGTCTTAAAAAATGAATTGTTGTTTTAGAGGCGGAGGAAGTTAATTTGTTAATGAAAAAAATGTTGCTGATATATGTTTGATTGGGAATTGATTGGATCATGACAAAAGTAGGCTGTACTTATCAGAATGAAGCCAGGTGGTTGAAGGGGAGGGGCTAAAAGTATGGGCTTGGTGATATCACCAAAATGGGAAGTTGTTTTGGAGGCAGAGCAAGTTTTGTCATGGTAATGAAAAGTTATTTTGGTGATTTCTTTGTTTGGGGATTGATCATGACAAAAGTAGGCTGTACCAGGTGGTTGAAAGGGAGGGGCTAAAGGTATGGGTTTGGTGACGTAATCAAAAATAAAATGTTGTTTTAGAGGTGGAGCAAGTGATTTATTTTTGCTCAAAGATTACTTTGCTGATTTCATTAATTGGGAATTCATCAGATCATGAAAATGTTGGCGATGCATACCAGATTTAAGAACAGGAGGGACTGAACAATAAGAGGCCTTGATGATGTAATCAGAAAAGGAAAGTCGTTTTACAGGTGCAGAGAGTTTTAACACTTTGATGATAACTGTGCCAAGTTTTTTTACTCATTAAATTATTTTATTTTTGAATGCTGCACAATAGGAACAGGAACTTGCTTGAAGACAGCATACAAGGTCAATTACGATTTCATGCTGACTTCAACATGCTAAAATATATTAAAAAAAGGAAAAGAGTGACTCATTATTACCAGCTCTGCGGTTGGATACTGGCTTGAGTCCCATCCGATTAGAGGAATGAAATCTCGCCACTTTAATGAAGACACTGAGCCCGTTGAGCCGAACTTCATTAGCATACTGAAAGAGACACAGGGCGTTTTGGGCAAGCACCGCCCTGCCCTAATGCCTGCCTCAGTACTAATTAGTTTTGATCAGTGAAATTGACTTTGCTGATAAGAGTTGTTTGATGTGCCGCCAGCCCTGACTTTGTTTTCATTCGATTTATTATTTCATCTGTGTATTGTGGCTGCTTTCTCTGCATGTTTTTTCATTTTATGTGCCCCATGCGGCAGTTAATTGCAAACCTATTTTTCTGCCTTGTTAATGTCTTTTGATGTGTGTTTCAAATTCTCTGAATTTTCCAGATATCAGAATTGACGAGTTTTCAGAGCTGTGCTGCTTGATCTAGCCTAACCCCGTCAAGTCTGATTCAGTGCAGTTGGATGTTTTTTGAAAGCTGAGGTTGAATGTTTTTCGCCTATTTTTTGATTGAGTATGTGCGCAAAAAAGAGTGAAATCAAGTTTGCATGCATACTGTTAAGTTTTTTTTCTGTTGAAGTAAATTAATTTTAATGTCTTAAGTGCACAATATCTTGTGCCTTGCTGGGATCAAATCAGCAGCCTTCAGGCCTGAACTTTAATTGAAATTAAGCTATATTGAAATAAAATATTAGATGGAAAAACTTTACAAAGCTTGCCACTAACAGAAATACATTTAAGATTTAAGTATAAGAAAACTGGGGAAACTTTTTTTCACATAAAACGGGGAATATTTTTGGCATTATGGTAATGACAGTTGTGTAAAATGCGCTTCATTGTAATGAAAAAATAATAATAATAAAAATGATTAAAGGCAGTACAACAATTAAAAACATGTTATAAACATCACACAAAGAAGTCAAAAACACATAACTGTCTAAAACTGAACTAAAATTACTAACTAAAAACTCACAACTGAACTAAAATTAAAATAGAAATACAAAATATAAAAAAATAAAGAAAATTAAAAATATTAATAAATATTATAATAGTATATAAATAATACTAAAAGAACACTGCACCAAACCACAGTGGTTTAAATATTTATTATTATTATTATTATCAAAATATAATGTAATAATTAAGGTTTCTAAATGGGCCACATAATAAGTAAGTAAATAAATAAATAATATTCTAAAACCGTTGAATTTTCTTTAAGGTGTATTGTTAGTATTATTGAAAAGAAATAATAATTAGCTTTAAATAAAATCAACATTTAATGGCTATTTTTAACCCATTTTCACATATATCACATATTTAAGAGAGAAACAGGATATTCCTGAGGGAAAAACAAACAAACAAATTTTATTTGTTTGCAATTTGTTAGTTTGTGAAAAGAGTCTCTGGTTGGATGGGAAAAGTTGACATAAACAGGAAAAAAAATGGAAACAAAGTCATTTTAGAGGTGGTGCAAGGAAAGAATATAAGTATTTGACTAAAAACTAAATATTTAATTACTTTGTTATTTATTTCCTCCCTCTGTAAAAATGTTGCATCACTTATGTTTGGGATATCAAACATGATTTTCTCTGAATTTTTAGTGATACATTTGCACAGCACCAAGTCACCATTTCTTCTTAATAAAAGTGACTTTTATATTAAAAGTAATGCGTGCTCAGCACAGGTTTCTATGGCAGACGTCACAGGTATAGATGTGTGTCACTGACCTGCTCTGGTGGTGTGTTGTAGGACAGCAGGGCTGGAGTTGGCGCTGTAGGTCAGTCAGGTGAAGCGGGCTGTGTTCTGGGACAGCTGTTGCAGAAGCGCCTCCTCTGTCAGGCCAGCGATCTCTTGGCCTCCAGGCTGCAGTAACACTACACCAGCTGAGGCGACGCTCCCAACTTCCTGTGCCAAAAGCAGAATACAAACCGCTCACCCACACCTCACTTCAGCACGCCAATTATCCATCTGGCAACCGCTCTGCTCTCTATTCTCATTGTCCTCATTGACCCAAATATCTTATAACCGTATGAGATGATGCTGGTTGCTTTCCCCATTTCTATATAAAAAGCCATGATGTTGGTTCTAATTGTAAACGGCTGATAAATATGAACACGCTGCATTTCCTTTTAGGTGTGTCATTACATACTATAGGTTATGTGTCACATGACCTGCCTGTGGCACTTTGGATATTTTGGACAGAAACGTTGTGTCCAAAAATAACTGTTGGTGAAACATACATGGACTCCCAGAAGAGTGATAAAAATGTAGAAGTAAATAATTATTTGTAGGTGCTGTAGAAGAACATAGTAGAAACAAAATGTAATAAAATATGTGAACTCTTCTTGGCTATTCACGTGAGGGACAAAAAAATAAATAAAAAAATCAAAAATAGTAAAAGATATTATAATAAATTCATAAGTGGGCCAAGCAATGTAAACACAAAAATAAATAAATAAATAAATTAAATTAAATAATACATAAATAAACACAAACAAACAAATAAATAAATAAATAAATAAAATAAGAATAATAAATAAAATTATCTAAAATGTCAAAAGTTTTCTTTAATGGGTATAGTAAGACTTATAGTATAGAAATAATAATTAGCTTCAATTAAAAATAATATTAAAAATAATGATTGGGTTGATGGAAAATTAGTATGTCCTAAATAATTAAAAGTAAAATTAGTAAAAAAAAAAAAAAAAAAAGTTTTTGCTAAATCATAAAATGTCAAATTTTATATTATTATTATTATTATTATTATTATTATTATTATTATTATTATATTGACTAATGCATTTATTTGTTTGTTTGATAATGACACTAATAACAACAACAACAACAATAATAATGATAATAATGATAATAATAATAATAATGTACAAAACTGCATTTTCCCTGTAAGCTTATTTGACTTGATACCCCCCCCCCAAAAAAAATAAAATAAAATAAAAAATAATAAAT
>JAFVLL020021682.1:0-18779 GCA_021397915.2 Tor tambroides
AGTTGCATGCACTCTCGCTGCTGTCAATTATGGTCTCATAAATGTTTGGCTGACATTTTATATTCAAGCTCTTGTGCAGCACCACTTAGCCATTGTATGTTCGTAGTTACTAGAGAGAGACTTCATTGATCCCCCAGAGTAAATCTAGTGCAAATCAGCAGCAACATCTAAAGGTGTGGTCTCATTTACTGTTGCTCTGTGAAATTTTGTGCATGAAATCCGGTCATTCCAAGCCATATACGTAAATGTAATATATGTAAGTTCAGAAATTACATTTCCATACATGAAATATTGTCATATGAAGTAAAAATATATATTAGATATTGTTACAATTTCATATTAACATATCAAGCCCATACAAATACTTATGTTTATGTGCAGTATGTGTAATACATTTTTGGATAGCATATGTCGTGTACATGTACAGTATATCCATCCTAAAACCCATCAATTCATGTTGATGTATCGATATAAGTAAATCTAAAAAATTGACATGAATTTAAAAGATTTATTATAGGGGAGACTGGGGTGAGTTGAGCCAGTTTTTACTTTACGGTGTGTTTAAAATGAGCACATGATAGTAATGGGTCCATAAAAATATGGCTTTCCAAAAAAAAAGTGGTCTCAAAATCTTGGCTCAACTTGCCCCCAGTGAGGGGTAAATGGAGCCTAGGGAGAAGTTCAGCCACATGAGTTTAAACTGTGCCACTGATTATGCTTAAGTAAAACGGAACATTTTCATCTCATGCTATATCAAAGGAAGAGAAATTCAATAAATACGACTTTGTAAAATCTATGTGTGAGCCTTGTGATGGACTGGCCACTCATCCAGGGAGTTTTCCTGCCTGTGGTTCAAGACACTAGGTCGACTTTGAAGGCATTTTTTAAAATTATTAAAAAATTTCAGAACAAAATTAAGTTCAAATTGAAGAATTAAAAAAAAGAAACTTACAGAACTAGGTTAATAGTACTCGACAACCCACTTGATGTTTTATTAAAAAGGTTCGTGAGGAGCACGATTTGATAATCAATCAGTTTATATATATAGCCCCAACTCCTCACTTTTTACCTATTCTCATCCCATATTAGGGATAGGGGAAGTTCTTTGGGTTCGGGCTCTAGCCCGAGGTCGGAGTCCTCCCTCTGGAGTCTGGACATCATGCGAAATAATATTAACATTCAGTACATTTGCAGATTTTACTATGGGGATTTTATACTGTATATTTTATAAACTAATGTAAAAACCTGAGAATGTAAACATTATATGTTGCTTTATAGGTAACATGGCAGTGTAATGGGGGAAGTTAGGACAATTTCAAGGGCCCTGATCAGAAAGGAGACAGATTGTGATTGTGATTTCACTCAAACCAATATACTATCCAGAAGGTCAAGAAAACCAAGTGTGAAAGGTGCTTCAGAAAGGATAATCTGTACGACAACAGACAATGTATCTTTTTGCTCAAAAAATTTCACTGCAATTTTGCTAATATGACTTTGAACACACATGAACGCACTTTTAATAGTGGGTGAAAACCCCCCAGCTATAGGCCTATATATGGAGGTTTAATATAATTCTGTCCATGCACTAATTAACTTTCAAAATTGTCAGATTGCCATTATTTTAATACTACAAAACCGCATGTCGTCGCCAATGTCAGTTTGAGTCAAAACACATTTCACACTACAAGACTTGGATCACAGGCTGATCTAGATATTAACCTGCTAAATATCTCTCGGGCATTTGTGACTCATTAGCACTTCTCTCAGATTGTGTCTTTTAAAATTCACACAGTGATCGTCACTCACGTAAATGAGCACTGATTTACCTCAGATTTCGTGCTTTTGTCAGCGTTCTCTGTTAATTGTTTCCAAATGGGAAATCAGGGCTAAAAATCACGTATTGTGTGGCCGGCAAAAGGGCACTTTCAGACCTATAGCTTTAAAATAATAATAATAATAATAAACTTCATTAATCTGGAAGTTTCTAATGAGTCTGAATAACTTGAGCTGGTTCAGGTGTGTTTAATTAGAGTTTGGGCTAAATTCTGCAGGACAGTTGACCTCACGGAGAAAGTTTGGACACCCCTGTTATTACAGCTAAGTTATTAAATTGGTTCCCCAACAATTTTCAACATTTGATATTTTTTAAATATCATTTAAACAGCATTGTGTGTTTTGTTTAATAGCATTTTGTGAAGGAAATGACAGTGGTGGAAATTCAATTTTTGCAATAAAATGGCTGAATACTTTGTATTGCTAAGGCTAATTTTGTAGGTAACATTTTATGTATTCTACATACACATAATTAAATAATATTTTCACATTTTCCCCATAATTCGACAAAATTAAAGCTTGATTGGAATGATGCACAGTAAACATAATCTGTTTACAAGTGATAATTGCATGCTTTGTCTTTTTTCTTTATTTTTATTTTTTTTATCTTTTTCCTTTTTTGTTACCTCATTTGTTATTTATCATCTCACGCTTTTCACTGATACTCATTGGTAATCAAGTACAGAAGAAAACCTAAATGAGTCTGTTTGGTGTAGTGGAAATGTCACCATATAGCTGTGGGACAGCCATCATTTTTTGAAGAATTTATACAAATAATTTTCATGTAATGAATACTGAAATTGTTTAATTCACTATATCATAGTTTTAAATGCCTTAGGCATGTGGTAGTGGTCTAGTGGAGGGTAGTAAAGTCAAAGAGCAGATTTATGATGGGTCTATCTCACACACAATCTCAATCTTGCCATCCTTTTCATAAACACAATTAGGCTGAATCAGTAAAGCATCATTTTGCATGTCAGTCACAGCATGTTTGCATCATGACAGAGACACAAAGGCTGCTGAGAGGAGATTGTACAGTTAGAAGCTGTGTTAGACTCAAAGTGACATGGCAGGTTGAGCACTTACGTCTGCTGTGCAGTGTCACTTTGAGAATTTTATCGACCGGGATGTCAGGGGAGAAGATAGCCGCTCACTGCTCTTACTAAAATGGATGCTGTTAGTCAGCTACTATGTCGCCATGGCATGTACACTTGGGAGTGAAGGACACTGATAAATAGCATAAATGAGAAATACATAGTGCTTTTAATGTGTCAGTACATATATTCCAATTACACTGTGTCAAAGTGTGCAGGTGCATCTTGTTTTCTTTCCACCCTGCGCTTGATGGCAATGAAAATGCTTAAAACTAGATAACTATTCTGCAGGTTGCCACTTAAAAAGCCATCTCAGGTTAAGAGATGGCTCTTCAAGTGCTTCGCAAATGGCAACACAGGTGACAACATGGTATAAGACTGTATTTCATGTTATTTTCCAAGGAAATACTTTCACATTATGAGCACTACAGAGAGTCTAGACATAAACAGATAAAGCAGATACTCATTTGTTTTAGCCAGGCAATTATATTAAAATCTATATGATGCACTGAAACTATAGAATTAGAATCAATTTTAAAAACGCAGAATAATCTGTAAAGTCATCCCCTAAGAATGTATAAATGATTAGGTTTATTTATAGGCCTGTTTTGAGGAATCCCTTATTTTATTAAGGATCTTGTGGTTTGTAAGCCTGTACAATATATCAGGGTTAATAGAGACTTAACAACACATTTGTGCTGTTAAGTGCTGTCAAATGTAGAATAAGTAGGGCTTTAGATCTGTGGAAAGATGGACCAGTGGTGGTTGGATGCAGTGCTCAAGATTCACTGCAGTGATTTTCACCAGTGACATCTCATATTGTTCTAGGAATAGCAAGCTGAAATACAGTAGCTCATCTTTAGGTCAACCTTGAAGATCTCTGCCATCAAGTGGTCAAACTGCACCACACATTTAAGGCATTATTCAGACTCCAGGTTATATTTAATTATTATGGATGTGGATTTTAATAAGATGTTTACAATGATTTAATATGAGTTTAATTAAATTTTTTTTTAATACAATCATGCTTTGTCAACTTTTCTTCTTCTTTAATGTAGCTCTGTTTTAAACTACATTCAAATAGTAGGCCAATTGGTTATATTTTGTTTTGTTTTATTAACATTGAGTGCACGTGTGGTGTTAAATGCCAATCTAGACAGAGCTTTGAAGGAACATTTGACCTTAAAGTATTTTAATAGGCTTTCTGGAAAAAAAAATTACAGCTGGAGTTCACTTTTTCACATGTTTGTTTATATCAGTATGTTCATGGTAAATGGCATGTAGGCTACAAGCTTCAGCATATCCACTGGCTTATAAGGATGAAATGCTATTTCCAACACCTGTACCTGTTTCTTTGAATCTGAAAGATGTGTTTTAATTATTATCCAGGTCCACAGGATTGCTTCACATTTTAGTGTTTCTAGTGTTACGTTCTCCATCTCACAAACCTGTTGATTCACTGATAGTTGTTATACAAACGTGGATGCTCTTCTTGTATTATTTGCAAAGGAACGAATCGTGCTACAGAAAAGGTAAAACACATTTCTTTCTTTTTTTCTGATTGAAAGAGTGTCACTGGATTGCTGAGCTTACAGCAAAGCGATGGACTTTCTAAAGCAATCATCCAAACAACTCTTCTGAATTCAATCTGAGCTCTGCCCTGTTTTATTCAAGCCGGGTTTTGCTGTGTACTTTGTGCCGCTGGAAAATGAATCTTCAACCTAAACACAGGTTTCTGGCTGACTGAACCAGGTTCTCCTTGAGGATTTATCCACATTCTCTTGATGCCAAAAACTTTCCTGTTGCTCCTGCTGAATACCAAAGCAAGATGCTTCTTCCACTATATCTGATGGAAAGAATGGATGCTACCAGGGTGCTAGACTGTATTTAGTTTGCACTTTACTGTCAGGCTGATGAGTGCAATTTTTGACCAAACGTCTTTTTTTCTTCTTCTTCTTCTTCTTTTACAAGTTTCAGGTTTTGCTACATGCTTTCAACACATTTAAAAAAAAAAAAAAAAAAATCAAAATCAAAAATAGACTTCTTAGTTCTACCCACTCTCCCAAAAAAGAGTCTAAGAAGTGCTGAAGATGTTGATGTCTGGACAGTTCCTCTTATTTCAGTCCAAGAAGCTCTGTCAGTGTTGTAGCTGGCCATTTGGTCACATCACTTACAATTGCTCCCATTGCCTTGTTGCTCAATTTTGTAGGACAGCCTGATCTTAGCAGTGTCTGGATTGTGCCATGTGTTTTTTATTTCATTACAATGGACATTGTAGTGCTTTAGAGAGGTTCAAAGCTTTGCCAAACTTTTTATAACCTTGTCCAGCTTTTTTATTTCTTCCTAGTTCATTGTGAAGTTCCACAAGTGGCTTGGTCTTCATGGCAACAAAATTGATCAGCTATGAAGTCAGTGATGTTTATGGTGCAATCAAGCACAGGAACATGAATTGAACCCATAGACATAATTAGTGCAACTGCATTTATAAGTGTAACTTACATTTAATTCAAGTGTTACTTGCTGTTTCTTTGTAATTAATTGTGAAAATGGTCTCTACACCATTTTTTCAGTGCACTTAACTGACAAGACTATAAGAAAGAAAAATAATAAACTCTGGCCTTTGAGGCATTTGTATTGAGTTATCTTTTGCTGCCATCTTTTGGTTGACAACAGCCATTACACTCAAAAACATCATGAACATGTCTGATGAGAAATGCAACCCACAATTCACATGATGAATACGTGTTCTCTGGCAATCGGATACTTTTCTTAGTTCGTTACGGCGAACATGCAACAATCCTGGTAATGAAGGGTCAACTCATTCATCACTGCTTCTTGACAGAAATACCTGGTCTTCATCCAACAGCAATCTAAATAATCTACCAGAGCAGAAGGTTTCATATCCAAACGGGACTGTTCACCCTCAGTGACACCAAGCTTTGGGGCCTGTAAGAATTATCCCCAGAACCCTGTGACCTGGACGTGATTGCTCTCCTCATCCTGCATTTGAGCGACAGAGAGGCCCTCAGGCTTAAATGGGGTGAAATGAACAAGGAAAGACTGCAATATGCTAAGGGGCAGAGGGTTTGTGGAGGTGGGGGGTGAGGGTCGGATCACCCTGCCTGGCTGCCCCAGGCATGGCTCTAGGACTGGGGAAAGGCCAGTTATCATTTGGCGACCATTAGGGGGACGTGCCAGTGTTTACATGCATGGCTGTGCACTACAATGCAAGCAAAAGAAGTGGTTGTGAATGGATTTAATTCTCACAATGTCTCTGCTGGGCTGATCACAGTGGACTTGAAGCTCGGTCTGATAAAGTGGCTGCAAGTCAAGTCTTTCAGGCTGATATTAATTTTACATATATTTAAGAGATCCTATACATCTTTTATCTATTTCATTATCTTTTCTGTCTCTTATTTGGTATAATCTAATTTCATTCCAGATTCATCCAGTGGTCAAGCAGACACCATATTAGTAAGAAAAATTCAGTGTTCTGTCTTATTTCTGTCTTTATCATTATCTGTATTCTTTAACTGGACAAATGAGGAAAATGAATTAGCAATGACTTTTTGTATGTTGTAATGAATGTAATGCATGAATATGGATTAATTGTAAGCCAATTATCAATAATCACAAATAACATTAATTGCTGGAGACAGGCATAAAAAAAAACGCATATCCAGTTAGTGTATTTAATGTGCATTTTTTTCACTTTGGATTTTACTGTTGTGAGAACATTAGTATAATGTTAAAAAATTGAATTCAGTAAGAATTGTTTTTAGAAGTTATTATATTTTGTGTATATATATATATATATATAGTTCAAGGATTAATTAAATTGATCAAAAGTGACAGTAAAGACTTACAAAAAAATCTTTTAAATATTACTACGGCTTTCGCAAAAATATTACGCAGCATAATTGCTGAAAATTCAGCTTTGGATCACAAGAAAAAAAACCATTTTATAATATACTGAATAGAAATCAGTTGATTTAAATTATAAGAATGTGTGATATTACTTTTTTATGGCATTTTTGATAACAAATGATAGCTCTGGTGATCATTAGAGACTTTTTTTTGAACATTAAAAATTCTTACCAACCCCAAACTTTTAAATTGTAGTGTATAGATTATTTATATGGGAAATTATAATAATATTTATCATATGGATAATTATTACACACCCTTTAAGAAAAGACAAACCAATCCCTTTTCTAAATGTACAAAATCTTAATTTGATATGTCCAGCTGTGAGTCCACATTACAACACTAGAGGGCAGGGCTGCACAGTATATCACATATTTCATTGCCATTGAAGTCATCCCTGGGGCAACCAAAAATCTTACAGTTGCCCTGGCTTTTACGTAGATTTATATTAAAGTTTTCACTCTTATTATAATTGACTTGTTTTAAGTGTTGATTCTCTGAAGCTCAAACAGGAGAGCATGTGCCATCAACACCAAGGTCATAAGTTTGATTCAGTGCAAGACCCGATACAATGTATATCTAGAATCCAGTGGAAGTTCCTTGTATAAATGTGTTTCTCTAATGCATAAATGTATAAGAACGTTTAAATCAAGACATTTAAATCACTCTAATATTCATATATTGAATTCTGATGAGAGAAATAGCAATGTACAGTAAGAACAAGGAAAGCATAGTGTGTGGCTATATTCCTGGACAAGTCAGTCTGTACTGATTGACAGCTAATTCAGCCAATGAGGTGATCTTTGGTAATAATAAGTGTTTGATGGATAGATAAAGGTGTGTGATGATATTCAGTCAGGTGTAAAGTTGTATTGATTTCAAGTTCTGTTCTCTGAGCTCATGTTGGGTTGTTGATAAACTATCAGTAAAAAGCTTTTGTTGCCTAAAGCCAGAATCATATGATACACTCTAGAGACACTGAATTAAATAGGTTGTACAGAGCAAAGCACCCTGAGGCAATGAAAATAGATGTATATTATTGGCTCAACAGCAGAAATACCTTTTGGATTATTAAATTAGTAGATCAGGCTATCAGAAATAGAAAAAAAGGCTTTTCAAGGCAGTTCAAAACCAAATTTGACAGAAATGATTCACAAATGATTGTTGATTTTTTAAAATGTATTAAATTATAAAGCAACAGAAACTGCAACATAAAAGAAAATAATTTTTAGTAATAATTTTTTGTTTTCTTTATATGCTGCCCATAGACAAACTAATGTAAAAAGAAACAAATATTTTGTTCTTTTTATGCTGTCCATAAATAATGCTTTTTACTTGTTTCACTTGTTGAAATTTCACAGTGAAAAAATATACATACACACAGTTACCTCAATTACAGTTATTGAATCAACAGATTTATTTTAATTTGATCATTTCTGCACTGTTTTTTAAATATTTATTAACATCTTGCTTTATAACAGATTAATAACATGAATAGCATGTTTCGAAGAGGTGAGGATCGTAACAAGTTGCAGCATAACCACAGTGTACTTTATGTGCCATATGTATGGCATACCATAAATATATAGCTCTTCAAAAGGCTTTTCCAATGTAATATGTTTTTCTTGGAGCATCCTTGTCGATTAAACAGATCATAGAGTTTCTGACATGTCACAGGATATGTATGTTTCACGCTCTTCTGTAATATGTTTACAATGGATGATCCTGTGTACCTAAGTGACAGTGTAAACATGCTTGTATTCTTATTTAACAATCATTCCAACGCAGTCTTATTCTCATAAGCATTACACTGGCTGCCGTATCCTGCTGAGCTTTCATGTGTGTGTATGAGTGATGCTCCTGGGCAGTGTGTGTTCATGGTGCTACTTTAGTGAGGCCGCCCGGGGGTGTGAAGCAAGCAGAGTGCTAATGCAAAGCACCGTGGGATTTTCAGGAACAACGTGGTGACATTAACAAGCTGTCAAGCACTGTGACGTTGCTCTCAGTGTGTTTAAAAACAAAAAGTAGGATCACCTGAGGTAGCACACACATTCTCTCTTCTATCTCACATGCACACCTTTCTCTCTCCCTCCCCCTCTGTTCTTTTTCTCTCTCTGCTGCACACGTTGCACTAATAGAGCATGGTGTTCTAGCTTAATGGAACCTGAACTAAAGAGAGTTTTCTGTTAAGGTATGAAGGGCCCTCAAGGCAAGAAGGCATTAGTCTATTTTGAGAAGGTGAATTCTAAATGATGTTATTAGGGATGAGTCTCGCCACCTTTTGCTCTCTTGCTCAGGGGAGTGAACCACCCCTTTCGTTAGATGGGTTTGTAAGGCATTTCTTCTTTGAAAAGGGCTACATAATGGCAACAAAGCCAATTTAGCACATAGACCATCAGCACATTTTTGTGTTGTTTGAGTTAACAAGGTTTGCCCCGAACTCACAGGAATATTGCGATTGGAAAGGTGTACATTAGACCAGCTTTTGACCCTACTTTAACATCACAGGCATTATATGTGAAACCTGAGTTAAAAAGTCAATTTTTGCTCTGTAAAAATACTGAACCCTATGTAGAGGATTTCGTTTCTCCTGACCTTTATGTAATGGGATATTCAGGTTCAATACAAGGCTCAACTAAAAAAAAATTGTGGCATAGTGTTGATTACAATTTATAAATAAGAGGATAATTACATTAATTCTTATGTTAAAACTTGTATTTTGTTAAAACAGTGAATTTTCTGAGCTGTAAAGTTGTTTGTGGTGATACATTGTCATGGCAAAAGTTTGCATTTTGTTTAGGTTTCTTAAATAAAGATTCTTTATTGCCGTCTAATGTTCCATGAAGAACCTTTCACATCAAACAAAAAGGTTCAATTCTTCACTGAAAGTTTCTTTGGGGAACCCAAAATGGTTATTTTTGTGGCATCACTGTTAAAACCACTGTAACCTTTATTTCATTGAAACTGTATGTGCATTAAAAAATGTTTTCATATTGTGCATTAGCACATTGATGAAGTCGCTTCACTTGATTTTGTTCCTGAGGTCATGATGAAATGTTACAGAGAGCCTTTGATTCTCTTAAAGGGATAGTTTACCCCAAAATTAAAATTCTGTCATTAATTACTCACCCTCATGACGCTCCAAACTTGTAAGACCTTTGTTCATCTTCAGAACACAGATTAAGATATTTTTGATGAAATGCGAGAGCTTTATGATCCTTCATAGACAGCAACGCAACTGACATGCTCAAGGCCCAGAAAGGTAGCAAGGACATCAAAATAGTCCATGTGACATCAGGGGTTCAACCTTAATTTTATGAAGCTACGAGAATATTTTTTTTTTGTAATAAAGACTTTATTGAACGATTTCTTCTCTAGGATTTCATCTAAAATATCTTAATTTGTGTTCCGAAGATAAACAAAGCTCTTACGGGTTTGGAACAACATGAGGGTGAGTAATTAATGACAGGATTTTCATTTTTGGGTGAACTATAGCTTTAAACATTCAACTTTTTCTTTCTCTCACAAAGTGTATGTGCCTTACCAATGACACTCATTGCTTGACATTATCCTTAGTTTCAGTGCTGTGAGTTTCACAAATCCATAAATCCTTCCTCTTCTCAATAATTCAGAATGCAGAATTATTTATCTAATATGTATTTATTATTCATATTTAAACAAGGAGGTCGTCTTTTGGGACCAGGTCTCATTTTCAGTCTCTTATTTTGTAAACAGACAGCCAGAAAAGCGACAGTTCTGCTGATTTAAAGAGACAAGCGTCTGTTTGTGAGTTTGAGGTCTACCTTCAGTTGAAATGGAGTGGGATCAATATTTAATACAAGACATCATTTGCATCAACTCCCTTCAGAATCTGTACCCCAACCCCCCACGCCAAAACACCCCCAAAAATGGACAATGGACTGCACTTGAGCGCTGGAAGTGGGAAAAGCAGCAAGCAAATGCAGAAAATCCATCAGAATCAGCCGCACTCGGGGAACTGGGCTGTATGCGAATGAGTGGAAACCCTAGTAGAACTTTTTACAATAAGAAAAGGCTATTAAACATTTAGAGAGGGCTTTCACCAGGTGTTTTAGAAATACTTCGCCGTATTTTTGGTTTGTGTCTTTATGTTAAATTTGGGAGCCATTTGGGCTATCATTTTATCATTTAACAGCCTGTCAGTGTAGCTACTTGAAAGCAGCTGTGAAGTATCTATAAATGAAAGAGAATGCACATGGAAACCCATGTACAGGCAAATGTAGTGAGCGCATAGTAGACAAAAGAATGTTAAATTAAAATGAATTATGACTTGAATTAAAACAATATTGCCATGAAGAATTCAAATACAATAAAAGATGTAAAAGTGAACCCCTCTTTGGGACCAGAACTATGTGTGTTTGTATGCGTTAGTTTCATGTTTCATGAGAGAAAGTGTTTTTGCTGCATCAAAGTATTGAAACTTTTTTATTTTCATTGTTCATATTAATGGTGTTGAAATCAAGTGTCAAATGGAATCAAAGGCGAGTTGCTGCATTGTTCTGGTAGCCGGTCTTGCCGCTGCATGCCGGCTTCATCGCAGACAGACTTTTGGCAGGGGATAGATTGGAACAGGATGTGGCATGTTTGCGTGAGGTAACCTGTGTCTCCGTGTGCGCCCGTGCCCTCTTGTCACTTATCTCTCAGTATCCTTAATGCACGAACAGAAGCGCGTTTCAAAGAGAATAATGCGGAGGAACGTCATGTCAACCTTTGATATATTTATATATTTCTTTTGCTCGCATTAAATTTGAAGCTGCATTCTTAAAGAGGATGTCAAAGAAAGGAAAACTGTGTTCCCACTCAAAGCGGGGAAAACAGACAGACAAAAGTTATGCAAATGAAACAAATGTGGAGAATCACAGTGAAGAATTGATGAGGACATGAAATTGACTCTGAATCTGAGAGCTGAACGAGCCGGTGGACACATGTCGCGGTGCCTTTTGGGGTGGGTCGGTTGGGGGGGGGGGATGTGGCATGCCGTCACGATGCGCTGCAGCTGTGTGTGTGACTTCTGGATTAATTTTAATGCCCCACTCAGCGGGTTCCGTGTCACTCTCCCCTCAGTCTGAGGACCCGTCGAGATGACATCTGAACAGGCACTCACTACGGCGTGGGGAACTCAGAGAAGCCTCGGTGCTGGAGAAAGTGTTTATGAAAGATTCATCACAGATGTCACTCTAATCTGCCATGCATTGTCAGGGAGCTGCTCCAAAGCACACATTGTAAATGGATTCTTCCTCTGACTTAAGTCATCTCTGGCTAAGAGTTGTAGATGGGATGGAGATTGTTTGAGAGCGGGGTAGATTGTGGAGGAGAGGTAGGGAGACAGACAAGTACATTGTGTGAGCAGATGAGGCAGAGCACTTTGTGGGCCGCATTACCGCATGTCCATGGAGAGATGGATCTTTAATGTACAGTCGGCCGTCGCCATCAACCTCGTGCATCTATGCCGTGTGGACCTTACCCACAGGAAGGGAAAACACAAACGAGATCGCTTCCATATTACTGTTTCTCCTAGACAGCAATGTAGACCAAACTGAGACTTAGATGAAGAGTTCACCTAAAAATGAAAATTCTGTCTTCGTTTACTCACTTCCATATTGTTACAAACTCATATTTCTGGAGAACACAAAAGAAGATTAAGCTATTTGTGTAACATCAGTGTTTATAGTCTTTTAAATTACTTTATAGATGAACAAATAGAAAATGAAGCCTTCATTCACTCTCAGATCAAATCTAATCATTCACGAACACATGCAAACATAGAATACATCAAAAATATTGACGCAAAAATCAAATGTCATACTAATGTCAAACCTCATCAGTTCTCACACATCCTTAATGGAGCTTGAAAGTTTTGGACAAATAATAGAGACAAAATAAAAACAGACAAACAAAAAATAATCTTCTATTGTGTTTTAAGAAGAAAGATAGTCAAAGAAGTTTGGAACAACATGCGGGTGAATAAATTATGTCATAATCTCAGAAGATCCCAAACTGTGCTCAGAGATCTCAATATTATCTCAAACATTTCTCATCAAATTCAGAAGAGAGATACAAAGTGGCAGTTAAATTGTTACAGAAGATTTCCATGTTAAATGAATGCTGCTCTTTTAAACTTTTCATCAAATTCATAAAAAATCCTGAAATTCTCAGTTTAAGCAACCTTGATAATAATCAATGTTTCTAAATATTGCAAAATTTGAATCATTTCTGAATGATCATGTGACACTGAAGAATGGAGTAATGGCTGCTGAAAATTCAGCTTTGCCATCACGGAAATAAATTCTGTTTTAAAATAGATAAACCCCTCCCCCCCAGCTATTTTTAATTGTAGTAACATCTCACAATATTACTGTTTTATTGTATTTTGATCAAATAAATGCAGCCTTGGTGAGCATAAGAGACTTCTTTTCAAAATATTAAAGTGCCCCTATTATGCCATTTTTAAGGTTTCTAATATTGTTTTGGGAGTCTCCTACAATAGGTTTACATGCATGCAAGATCAAAAAGGCCTTATTTTTCTCAAAATATGGATTTAATATCACTTCATTTTTCAAAAATTCTCAAACGATTCGTTCGAAGCAGTTCTAAGATTCAGTCTCTCTAAACCCCTCCTTTCCGTGAGCCTACTCTGCTCTGATTGGTCAGATGGTCCAGTCTGTTTTAGCTATACAGAGTCAATTCTTTATTTTGGGAGACAAAAAAATAAATTTATCGTACATTTTTGGCTTTGCAACTTTGCAGATTGTTTACATTCATACAGCTACATTACACACTGCGTTAAAGGCTATATTGAAAATGGCATAATTGGGGCACTTTAAACACCAATCCACTATATGCACTGTAAAAAAAAAAAAGTTGGGCAAACTTAAAAGTTTAAGGCAGCCAGCTTCAGCAGATTTTTGAGTTTTCTCAACTTCTTGTTTTAAGTTTATACAACAAAAAGTTGAGAAATTTCCTAAAAAATAAGTTGAGAAAACTCAAAAAAATCTGCTGAAGCTGGTTGCCTTAAAATTTTAAGTTGGCTCAACTTTTTTATTTTATTTTATTTATTTATTTTTTTTTTACAGTGTATCTATTATATACGTGTGAAAGAAATGAGAATGGAAATAGAAAATGGAGATATTGGTAACACTTTATTTTAAGGTGTCCTTCTTACACGTTACATGTTACCATATGTATAATTACAATAAATTATGCATAATTACAAGTAACCTTAAGACAAACCCAAACCCTAACCATATAGTAAGTACATTAATTCATATTACTCAGTACTTAAATGTATAATTAGAGTGTAACAAGGACACCTTAAAATAAAGTGTAACCGAAATATTCCACAGTTTATTGGAATATGAGCATAGAATAAAGTTACATAATCTCAAGGATCTGTAGAATCACAATTTAGGTGGAGAACAACCTCCTCCTGCACAAAACACAAACTGGTTTGGTGATTTATATAACCTCACCTATCAAATGTGCAATGTTTTCAAGCGCTGAAATTCGATTCTGTGCCTGTGCTTAGAAATATTTGCTTCTTGGAGCATAATATATCCTCCGAGTGTATTCAGCAATATAGAGTCTAACCCCTCAACACTACTGCAACATTAGTCTTTCAAGCTTTTAGTGCCACTTTGAAAAATAAAATCTTGTCGAGGGGAAAAGGAAAAAGTCAGAATTGCTCCTTTCAAACACTTTGCTTTTAATGTGACACCTTTCTGATTCTGGGGCCTTTCCCTCTCCATTATCGGGGTGACAATATTAAGCATGACTTATTTATATCCTGTTTTGCAAGGCCCTGGGTGATGAAAGGGATAGAAGTGACAGCGAGGTGAGTCGGACCCGTCCCAGTACCTGGAGTCAACACTCGGCACATTTTGTCGCGCTTTGATCTAAGGGCCCCTTTGCTCGTCTTTCTCCTTTGCCTTTTCCTCCTGATAAGGATTTACAGTTTCATCTTTTTTCTCTTTTCTCTTTCCCTCACTTTTCTCTCCCTTATCACTTTTGCATCGCAGGGGATGTAAACAAGTCATCTTCGCTTCAATGAGTGATACTGACATGCAGTAGTGTTTCCTCGCTAAGTGCCTTTAAAGCCACAATATGTAAATGAGTGGACTGCTTTGGGTGTGTGCACACCAATGCAACCGCTGTATCGCAATTTCAGATGTTGGCAAACATTGTAAAAACTGGAATCTACAATTTTACATTAGGTTTTTGGAGGCTTTTACTGTAAGCAGCTCATATACATTTTGTCAATATTATTGTAAATTATTTTGAAACTGAGTGTTCTATGCGTTTCATTGTTAAACTGTAATAGTAATAATTGTTGCCTGTAAATGTAAGAATCTTTAATGAAGTATAATTATTTCTAGATTAAAATAAGATTCAGTTTCTTGGCTGTTTGACTGCTCAATTAGAAACTACTGTCTGAGGATGTTGTTTAATTACTGAATCAAGACCAGTTGGATAAAGAGACTGGATTAGATTGCTGATGTTAACTTGAAAAGGAATGACAGTTACATTCATGCTGATCCATAAATTATAGGGTGCTCTTATCAGCTCTGGCACATCTGAAACTACAAGATGTGGTTTGTGCTTTGCACTGAGTGCCATCTATAATGTCTCAAGTGTGGAAAGGAGGAGACATGCAGACAGATGACCCAACCTCTAAAGGTGTACAGCAGTTTTTTTTTCTTTTGACACCAGTGCAGGAAAAAGCCAAAACGTGACTGTCACTTTAATGGCCTGACTGACAGAAATTTCATAGACAATGAATGGAAATGTTGAAATGTTGAATGGAAATGGAAAGAATGAAAAAGTCAGGCTTAAAGGGACACATAAGCAAATAATTATGTTAAAACACCAAATGGATAGAGAATGATGTGGGTTAAAATATGAATTTGTCTTTTGTCAAGTCATAAATCTGCATATGTTTATAGTTTTGAGATGTCATCCCTACCTATTGAAATTTACAATACACTCTTAAACAGTATTTAAATATTAATTATCTTAGATCCTATATGTTTTTAATAATTTTTTAAAGAGTTTCAAAAATGTTCTGTTCAATGTTCAAAAGTTCAATGAACTGTATTTGTTTAATAGAAACCTTTTGTAACATTATAAATGTCTTTACTGTCACTTTTCATCAATTTAATGCATCCTTGCTTTTATGTTAAAACTATTAAAGGAGTAGTTTACTTCCAGAATGAAAAATTAATTTTCTGATAATTTACTCACCCCCATGTCAACCAAGATGTTCATGTTTGTCTTTCTTCAGTCAAAAAGAAATGAAGGTTTTTGAGAAAAAAAATCCAGGATTTTTCTCCATATAGTGGACTTCAGTGGCAGCCAACAGGTTGAAGGTCCAAACTGCAGTTTCAGTGCAGCTTCAAAGGGCTCTACATGATCCCAGCTGTAGAATACGAAACGATCTGTCATTTTCTAAAAAAAAACAACAACAACAATTATATACTTTTGAACCACAAATGCTCATATTGCACTAGCTCTGCGATGCACATGTGTGTCTTCACACATTACGTAATCATGTTGGAAAGGTCACGTGCAGTTAGTTCTTCGTCTGTGTACTTCGGTTCAAAAAGGTAGGGTAGGACGAAAAACTCCATCTCATTTTCTCCTCCAACTTCAAAATCGTCCGACATCGTTTTACCATTTTTTGTAAAGAGCGTTTGACTTTCTTTGCACGTTTGCTTTGTAAACACTGGGTTGGTACTTCCACCCAAGTCACATGTGCGTGATTACGTAATGCGTGAGGTCGAGCTAGTGCAAGATGAGCATAGAAAAGTATAGAAATTTGTATTTTTCTTAGAAAATGACCAATTGCTTCGCTAGATAAGACCCTTATTCCTCGTCTGGGATCATGTAGAGCCCTTTGAAGCTGCACTAAAACTGCAATTTGGACCTTCAACCCGTTGGCCACCATTAAAGTCCACTATATGGAGAAACATCCTGGAATGTTTTCCTCAAAAGCCTTAATTTCTTTTCGACCGAAGAAATAAACACATGAACATGAGTAAATTATCAGGAAATTTTCAATCTGGAAGTAGCTAAAACCATTTTTCAACATTGAAAATAAGAATTGTTTCTTGAACACCAAATCAACAAAATAAAAACACTTTTGGAAAAAAAAAAATCTTACTTACTCCAAACTTTTGCCCACTATATATAATAATAATATATAATAAAAACTGGAATTTGTGAATAACACAATAGCTGGTTGACCAGCATGAAACCAGAACTAACAGCACAAACCAGCCTGAACCAGCATAGAAAATTCAGGATGATCCGTCTTCTCAGCAGGGTAAGCAGTGTGAAGTTTTTTTCTCAGTGGCCTAACTGCCACAATGCCAGTAAGGATATATCCTAGCCAAACACTACATGCTTATATTCCCTACTTCTTTATTCTAATAGAGAATAGATATTCCTCTCTGCTTGTTTTCTTGCTGGTGCATGTGAATTTGGTCTCTTGCTGTGCTGCAATTAAACAAGAATGAGGAGGCTGTTGGTTGGGAGGAAAAAAGAAGCCACCAGGAAAAAAAGTTGACGCATAATGTAGTTTGTGTGTCACATCTAATTTACTGCACTCTCTGCAACTTAAACAGACTTGATAAATTATTTGAGAGGGTGGGGTAAGAAGAAAAAAGAACAGGGGAAAATGACATTGTTATTCATCTGTGTCTTTGTCACAGAGTCAAGAACCAAAAGACGTGCAAAGAAAACTTCTCTCCCCAAGGCTCAAGCAACCACAGTTCAAACAAAGTAAACAACTGTTTTTCTCAGATGCTCACATTAGTGTTGCTGCAGGCAAAAGTTGCCTTCCTTTGGCAGATGGTGCTGTGGCAACGTTTAGCCGGGAGGAGGGCAGCGTGAGATTTTTGCTGGTTTCCGCCCCATGGACATTGCTGTGCAATTATTTGTGAAATTTCTACTAATCGTAAAGCTGTAGACACAGTCATGGAGGCACGTAATGCAAAATGTATGTTGTCACTGTTTTTGCATGCAGCTCAAAGCCTGCGTCTTTTCCCGTGTCTTTTTCTATGTTTTGTTGCTTTGCAAATGGACTCTTACGATGGACCGTTTCTGCACCCCGCTGTTCCGAACAGGCTTTCCCAGCATTGCGAGACTTGTTTTGATATGACTGCGATGGTGGTTGCCTCTGAAATAACAGCTCACAGTACTCCGCACCTTTTCCCATGTGGCATTATTTTCTAATAAGTTTTTGTTTTACACAGAAAACAATCAAACTCACACTCTCTCAAGTTGTGAGAAAGCCAGGGAGAGAACATGAAAAACGCCCTGGGTAACAATCTCTTTGTTGAAAGCTTAAGTCTTTATTCTCTACCTGGTTGGGAAAGAGAAACTCCCACAAGAAAACACTTCAAAGGCAGTACACTCTGAGTGAACACAAATATAACAGAAATATATTCATAAAACAATAGTATCATATATAATATTATAATATAATTTACTTATCTTAATGATGCTAAAATAGCACTGGATATTTATACTTTTAAAAAATAATTTTAAGGTATTGATCCTTTTGTTGATAAGTTTTTTTTTGTTTTGTTTTTTTCCAAAATGTGTCAGTTTATAGAATTATTAATTTAAGAGCATTTGTTCTAAAATTTGAGAAGTCGAGCAGTATTTTTTCCAAAAACTTGTCTTGTTAATGGTTAATAGTTCAACTCAGCAGGAGTTTTAAAGGGTAAGACTGAACATTGTCGGTTATACTAGAATAAGATATAATAGAGAGAAATCCAGCAAAACAACATCGAATTGAATTTCTTTGCAACATAATTGTAATTCACCCTGAAAACAAAATGTTGCTAAACTCTCATGTAATGCTAGCATATTTTGATTTAGACAAAT
>JAFVLL020021683.1:0-24192 GCA_021397915.2 Tor tambroides
TTTTGCGTTACTTTTTGTCACCTGGGCTGGGCTTGCTTATTTATTTTTAATAACAGAAAACCCAAAAGTTATATTTTTGGCGACTGTAAAGGCCCTTTCACACCAAGGGCCAGTTGCATAAACATAGGCAATATGTTAAGACTATGTGTCTTAAGAACTAGTTAGTCAAGAGGTAATCAGTTTTACTTTTCTCACTCAAATTGGGCCAATCTATCTTTATGTAACTGGATTTAAAAAGATAAGACCAGTTTGAACGAAAACAAATTAGATGACTAATTTTTAAGACTAGTCTAAGTAGTTTATGCAGCTGGCCACAAGAGTGAAATTAATAAGCCTCAGGTTGAAGAAAATTCCTCTGTCTCTGCACTTACTCCCAATTTCTCTCAACACGGGGACAGGGAAGGTGTCAGTGAATAAATAAGAAAACTAAGTAACTGGTGTTACTTATTTGAAATAGTAACTCTGATATTTTCTTGTTAATTTAAAAGTAATGGGTTACTTTACTAGTTACTTGAAAAAAAGTAATCTGATTACATAACTTGCATTTCTTGTAATGCGTCACCCCCAACACTGCTCCCCTCAAATCTAAAAATAGGATGTATGTACATCTTTACAGTGAGCCAGAGAAAGCTTAAAGGCAAGAATTTGCCCTTAATAGTATGTCAGTTTTATGATTTTCAACACGACATGCACCTCCGCCAAACAAAAATTACAAATGACCAGGACATGCAAGTTAACCAGGTCCCCACCAACTGATCTACCAGTCCAACAAAGTTGACATCGGCCCCTTCGGCTGGTCATTCTTCTGGACCATCTTGAACCAAATTATGTCTGGATTTGACCAACTGGGATACATGTAACAGCAGCCAGTTGTAGCTGGATTTTCCCGCAGGGCGGGAGGCATCCAAACAGTGAACACGCTCCAGACACTAATGTGTAACTTTATCCCTCTTCGATTCCTTCAAGCGCTTCAGTCAATACTTGTGCCTTTAATCTATGCTTACCCTACTCATACTACAATCAATGATGAACCAGGGCTGATGGTCTGTTCATCTCTGCTGAGCAAAGAAATTGCTCTGTAAGGACAACACGAGTCTCCCTGGATCCCCCTGGATGCGATGCTACGGTACATTACGTGGGTAGTATTGAGCCGCTAGAGCGCCCACTTTTCCTGAAGTTGTGGGTGTTGGCCACTCTCACAGAGAGAGTTCCTGGCAGATGGGAGCTGAGCGAGATATGGAGGAGCCTGGCGACCTCCCAAAAAAAGAGAAAGCATCTCCTTTAAGTCCGCTCGCTTCAGATAATGCTGCCGCTAGCAACTGCATGCAGGACGGATGCCACACGCCATCTGAAAGCCTGCAGGTCGAGGTACAGGTAACGAGGATTAATCAGAACCGGGGAAATCTTTGAAGGATAAGGGAAGGGTTGCTATTTTTATACAGTACAATGAGCAGGAACGAATGACTAAGTCCATGCATTCAGACAGCGGGAAAGACACTTCTGTCTTCGCTGCAACCACGGTAAACTATTTGCCGTAGAGGTGGGATAGGGCTTGACAATGCCAAGCAGCTATTGTATGCTAATGGTCTCAGCCTGCTGTGCCCTAGCACCAGCTGCAAGCCGGCCAGAAGTGTCTGTTCGCTCACCGTGACTGTCCTCCCCCATGCCTTCCTCTGTTCTCATTTCTATTTCAGTCTGATGGCCCATCTCACTTCGACGCAGTGCACATCCTTGCCTGAATTAGCCTATTTAAAAGTAACCAACATTTAGACTGTCTCGCTAATCTCTCCGCTCACGTTTCGCACATCCTGATGTGTCTCCTGACTAATTCATAATGAGAGGCAAAATATCTCCCGAGTCTGGCCCAGTGCAGCGGAGGTGTATAAAGGCACAGATGTGAAACTTTTAACCTTGGCGCTTAATAGCACTCTGGCATTGAACGCGAATGCTTCTGCCGCTGAGGAGAAAATGCTAAATGCTGCTAATAGCCAATTTCTGCAGCAATTAAAATGGAAAGAAACAGAAGGGCTGAGAATATTGGGAGTGAGACACTCTATGTAATCCGATGCCGCATTTAAACGGTAAGAGGCACTGAAGGTCAAAGCAAGCTGGCAAAACATCCCAGAGCCAAGCTGCGAACACAACATGACCGCAGCTCACACAATGAGCATCAGTGGGCCAGCTCCACTTATCCGAGCCACCACTTCACCTGAGCGATCCCTAGTGACGCTTTGACATTGCGCTGAAGGACCCGGTTCTGGAGCAATGACAACGGCTGTTGGCTACCGGATCACGTGGTTGCTTAAACACTGTCCCACCTTAGCTAGGCTGTGCCCTCGTCCCATGCCCTTGATCGGCACGCTAATCTAGTCCGCCGGTCCGCGTTCTCATTCCCCTCTGACAAACCTATTTAGTCTAGGGTCCCAGCAGGAATTGCTCAGAAGGAGTACAATCTCCTCTAATAAGGACAGTAGTGCTGCCCTGATTCCAGCAGCCATTCTTAAAAGGAGAAAGCGCTTCCCTCAGAGGACAGATTATAAATAAGAGACCAGGCCACATTTCTCCTCTTCTGAGAGACAGATGCTCCTGAATGGATGACCTTGGAGGGTAGTTTGAGTCGGTGATGTTGGCACAGAAAAGTACGTGACGCATGTAACATGATCAGGGGCTTAAGAGTGATCTGAAAAGGGTCGGGGACACATCGCAAACCTTATTAGCCTGGCTCATGAATATTAAGTAGTAACGTCAATCAGTAGTTGCAACTCATTTGCTGAAATACAGCGAGCGCTAGGTGTGTTAGGATTACTGTTCACACATTCATTCGTTTGATGCAACTGGTTGGAGTTGACTTAAATCTGGTCTTAAAGAGTGACTTTGCCAATGTTATATGTAAACTGTATAATAATTTGGGTCTCACTTTATTTTAAGGTCCAATTCTTGATATTAACAAACCATAAACTATGACTTTTGCCCCAGTAAACTCCTAATTCACTGCTTATTAAAGGTAGTTGTTAAGTTTAGGTGTTGGGTAGGATTAAGGATGTAGAATATAGTCATGCACAATATGTGCTAATATGTTAAAATAAGCATGCTAACAAGCAACTACAGTAGTTAATAGTGAGAATTGATCCCTATACTAAAGTGTTACCATAATTTGCACTCTTTCTTCGTGCTACCTGCACCGAAGTATCCCCGGTTATGTCAGTCCAATATCTGTAGTCTGTATTCATATCATATTGTGAAAATACATATTGCATTTTTGTATCCCTGATCACAGACACTTATGGCTCGTTTCAGCCAAGCGGTACGGGTCAGTACAGTACAGTATGGTACGATTCGGGACCGAACACCCTGATCCAGCTTGCGTTTCCACCACCAACAGTACCCTTACTTGATAGGCGTGGTGTATGCCGGAAAGTAGCGATCAAAGATAAAGCGCGACAATAAGCACAACTCTGCCTCTTTTTGGTAAATGTCAGTTTTAATGAACAATAGTAGCCATTATAAAAGTATAAGTACAAAGTATAAGAAGCTTATATAAGAAGAAAAAAGCAAACAATTCAGTCAAACGTATGCTACAAAGTCAACGCTGTACTACGGTAAAGTTCAACATAAATATATAAAGTTAAACATAACTTTGTGCTCAGCCAAAACGATATGACCAGGAACAAATAATAAATTCATGAGACCACGAATGCCTGTTAAATATACCCAAAACTAACTGTATCTCTTACGCGGGTTTTTGGGCAATGACGTTTCACAAGTCCACAAGAACACATATTGAGAAACGGCTATTTTCTGTGTGAAAATATAAAATTATAAAATACACCGTTATATTTTTTTGTTTGCGCACTCTGATGCAACCCTTTTGGTACCCTTTGCTGTTCTAGGTAGCCCAACGGAAGGGTACCAAAAAAGTGTTACGGTACGGTTCGTTATTTTGGTACCATTCACAGCTTCTGACAATGGAAACGGATATAATTGCGTACCATACCGTACTGTACCGAACCGTACCGCTCGGTGGAAACGAGCCATTAGATCAAGCCAGTGCAATATGGGTGTTGAAGTTTTCCTATATTTTTTGGTAGGGCAACAGCCCTTTTTTCTCAGTTTTCTCTAGTCGTGTAGCACCGATCTAAAAAAAAAAAAAAAAAATGCATAGACAGCCAAGTTTTCTCCATCTTGCCAGCAGTGAATTACCCCTTTAAAGCGGCTGCTTTACGTGCCCAGCACTGTTTTTCTCTTTGCACTGCAGCCACACAAAACAAAGCTCTTAAATTATGATGATTAAAATTTCTAAATGAACATAAGAATTTCTAAAAAGTTGAGACATGGCCGAGGGATCCCTGAATAATACACGCAAACCTCCGGACTCAGTAACGGTGTGTTCAGGGTTACGCACATGTTTTTTTTTTTGTCACATGTGTGTTCGAAGGAGTCGGCTGCTCTCATGACTCTGGCGAAGTGCGCTGACTCTCCGGATCGGTCAGTGAATCACACCCTGGGCCGCCCCATCCGTCATGTCTGATGTCTGCCTAACACCGTTAACCAGAGCCAAGTCGCTTGCTGATGTGTTGCTTTTTCTTTTTGTCACCGTCTTGCTCGCCCTCTTGACCTCTACATCGATTTTTGCACCTGTGTGTGCGTCCTGTGGCGTTGATGCTGTGTCATCCGTTCCCTTTCTCAACATTGAGCTTAGGTGTTGGCACATTTCAGCAAAGCGAGAGATGTAGATGAGCGCGTTCTGGATTGTTTTCAGGGTGACCGCATTGACACATGCAGAAAAAATAAGCAAACAGACAGATTTCTGAATTTCTCTTATATTGCCATTACCCTTTTTAGACAGAGATAGTTCGTTCTTATTTTCAAGGAAAAAGTATCCAAACCTCTTTCAAACAAAATTACATTTCTTGACAAGCAAAAGACAGTTTGTCGTAGGGGCAAACAGGTCCTAGTATTTCACACAATTAAATTTAGCTGAGTTTTAGGACTTTTGGATATTTCAGTAGAAAACAAGACAAATACTGATGACACTGGTGAAGAAAGTGATGATTTCTCCTTTGCGGTCATACAAACAGCATCGCAGTGTTTAATATGCACATCTCTGAGTGTGTCATGACAAACACAGTGTTACAATCTGAGTCACCTTGGTGTGATTGTGCTTGTCTTGTTACATCTTCTGCTCAGTATAATAGTCAAATATCAGACTAGTGAGCTTTACTGTACGACATCAAGTGTGGTAAAACTAGACAGTATCAATTAATTTAATTAGTAATCATTTTTCAACCCAAAAATGTAACATTTAGGTTACTCTTTTTTTTTGTCAACATCACATTTAATGCAATTTACTTTCTAATTTAAGAAATAATTCAGAACTGAGCATAAATATAAAATAAAAATCATTTTGACTTTAGACATTGTGATGACCCTATAAAACTGTATTTTATCTCCTATGACTTTTCCAGGCTTGGAAATCATACCTGTATAATTCACTGACGTTGCTGACCTGTTCATCACAGTGTAAAAGACTCTGCCTCTCAGTATAGTGTCTCTCACAAACTGATAACCTACAATTGTTACCTTAAAGAGGTATTTTTACATGATTTAAACCACAGAATATGAAATTTGATTTGCATTGATTCAGTGATGCTAAATATATATATTTTTTGATTTGAATAAAACCAGTTAAGGTTACCATTTGTTGTCCAGTGCAGATGATTTTCCTTTTCAGCTGATGTCCAAACAAGCGCAATTATTCTTTAACAGCCTGTCTTACAGAGACACCGTGTTCCCTGTCCCCCCCCCCCCCTAGTTTAATATCCTTTTTTCACTTGAGGAGACATTATGGAACTAAAATGGGTCAGTGCTGTTTGGTGTTGACTTATGCTCATCTCATATATGTCATGGAATTGCTTTCTCTCAGTGTCATAGAAAAACTACTCGAATTCAGATGTATATGCAACATCCTCTTATATAACATCAAATATATGGAACATAAATAGTAAAAGAGACATACATCTGGTTTCCAGCATGTAATGCAGTGTCTTCACTATGAAATTCAGCCATGCTACCCTGCATTTTAACATGACAGGGATGATCTTTAAATAGTTTTTTATAGATATGATCGTGAGACGTTCTTACGATCAGCATGATTTCAGCACATGCTACGTAAAATGTGCCCGTGCTCACCAATGACACATACTGAAAATCAAGCTATACACGAAACAAGAGTTCCTTTGTTCATGAGTTAGGTTCAGCCAACAGAGTGCTTCAGCTGACAGCGCTGACAACTGTAATGTCCCTAGTAAAAAAGTCATACATTTATTATATTAAAATAACATTCCCGTCTAAAGTATATATTTTAAGATATTAAAATACATGTATTTCATACTAAATACAGTTCAAATCTCTTAACATATTTACTGACACATCATATACGTGAAATGATAATAAAACTTTATTTGGAGCAATGCACATTTCTTATTAATAATCCAAAAATGTGTTTTAATGTCTCTATTGATGAGGATTGTGTGATCTTTGAATAATAACGGTCTTTAAATGCAAGACATTTAAAGTGTACCTAATGTATACTTGCAATACTTCCACTTCAGCAAAATCAAATATACTTTAGCATATCTTTAGCTGGACTTCAGCAAAATTAAAGTGCATTAAGTGCTAAATTAGTTCTTCCAGTTTAGCAGAGTTTAAATATACCAGTTTAGTATACTAAAAGTACAGTTGCAGGGTATTTTTATTAAACACATACATATGTAAATGTATTGTAGTGTACTTAGCATGAAATGAATGTATTTCAAATACATTTTAGTATATTTATTTTTCACTAGGGATTACATAGCACAGGGAAAGTTTTGGAAAGTGCTTTTCTATAGGCTGATTTCTCATATGTTTTTCATGAGTTCAGGGGCTCCTGTGCATGTTAATGGGCAGCTTTGTGTTAGAGATTCATCTGAGCCCGGCATCAGCAACCTGACACTGACATCCCAGCTGAGAGAGAGACAGAGAGAGAGGATGGTCACCACACACACACACACACACACACACACACACACACTCTCTCTCTCTCTCTCTCTCTCTCTCTCACACACCGTGCCGCTGCCCACGGCTGCTGCGCTATCATTACTCCACACAGGAAGTATGTGAGCGTGGGTTTGAAGATCCGTAAGCCTGTTCTTCAGGGCCGCCGGTGGATTGGGGGTGTTCACGTATAAAGAACAGACATCTCCTTACATCCACAGGCCTCCAGTCTGAACAGGAAAAGCCCTTGTCAAAAACAAGACTCCACAGCACAATGTCTAATTAAGTTGCCCTCAAACAGCAAGCAGCCATGTTAACCATAGCATCATGACAGATGTTGGAGATTTATAACGAAGTCCCACGCTGAAATCTCTCCGTCCACCTCCACCTACCTCCACAGGCAAGCTAAATTTATGTACTTTTGTAAATCACCATATCAGCTCAAACCTTTCTCGTTTGTAAGTCACCTTGACACCACCAAAGCAACATCGAATAGGGACAGAGGCATAACGCTAGTGCGTATGAAATATTACTGCACATGAGTCACATTATTCCCTATTCTATAACCTATATTAAATACTGTTAGTAAAAAAAACATTAATCGGAAATGGAAAGGTACTGGCAGTTTACTGGACATTATTCTTTCAGTTCACAGACAAATAATATGGATAATTCCTAAATATTAACAGTACATTGGGTCTATTTCTTTATGGATGTTTATTTAGCTGTATAAGATGTGAAAGGCTGTGCTATATTCTGAATTTTTTTGTCAGAGCATGCAGCAGACTGTATTCACCAAGTGCCTTATTACTACATAATAATGTTGAGGGAAATATTGATAAAAATATGACTCATAAGTATTATATTACATTATATTCAAACCTTGTGATTTTAAACAGTTGCTACAATGTAACAACATTCTGACCGTGTAGACAAAAGGTTTAACAGAAAACACTCAACAGACATGTTCAATCAGTGATAAGGTTGTGTGATACGGTATATTTGAGTCCCAAATCAATTAAAACATAAAAGACTGTTCGGCTGAGAAACAATGTTGGTCATGGCTGATAAAGCTCAGTCATCAGTTCATGCAAATTTAAAGAGTGTTGAGCCAGAAAATTAATTTAGCATGCAACTATTACTTGTTTGGAAAAGGGCTGCAGTGGGTGATGCTTTCAGCCCGAAGGGCAGAATATATTTCTGTTTAGAGCATTTTAAGAAGGATCCTTGACCTGGTGGGAAAATAACAAACATACACCCACTGAAGTCCACAGTTATATCGTGCTGCCAGATTAACACGTTCATGGAGAAATCTTGTGCTTGGAGTGGTTGTTCTTTAAGTCTGCTTGTCTGGTCACAGCACTTTCTCTGTTACTTTATTAGTGAAGGATCCAGAGTTGTCACAGAATGTGACTCAGCAGTGAACTATAGGCTATTACACACCTCCATAACATAGAGATATCAATCCAGCAAAATGCCATAGAAACTAGTTCTGGACAAAAAATTGCACGCAAACAACTATTTCATCTCTGATATCTTACAGAGACCAAGAAACCCTAGGAAATACTAAGTGTGTGTGTGTGATGCATTCTGCTGAAGCTCAAGTAGAAGTATTTGTTTATCAGCACATGTGAGTGGGAATGTGGCGACAGACATAGAAAAACACTCATCGCTATAAAACAATTACCAGCAATGGCCAATTCATTTCACTGACACAAGCCGTCTTCCCACAGTTTGTCGTCAGTCAGGTAACTGGTTGATCTGAGAGATGCTGTATACAAGCACAGTTAGCTTGGGATACTGTTGGGAGACTACAGTAACACTTTATTTTAAGGTGTCCTTGTTACACTTTACATGCACTTACTATTATAATAACAATTAATTATGTGTAATTACATGCAAGTAACCCTAAACCAAACCCTAATCCTAACCCTAACCATATAGTAAGAACATGTAGCTAATTAATATTACTCAGTACTGTAACAAGGACACCTTAAAATAAAGCATAACCGACTACTAATCTTTGCATGTCTCTGTCTGTATTTTGGCAGCTGAATTGATGTCAATGTCAGTTAATTTGTCACTAATGACAGAGGAATTCAGTGTGGGATGCAACTTTCCATGCAAACGTTACTGCGCTCTGTGCATATGAGTACTGTTATTCTATCCAGTTTCATTTATTCATTTTGGATACCTTTTTGGTGCAGCAGACCGCCTGTCTATTGCTCCAAGCTTCATTTTGATTCACATGCAATTAAATATGGCATTTAGCCATTGGGTGGCTGTATTGATTGAGCATTGACGGAGCGCAGTGACGTACAGATGTGCATCAATGCAGGTGTTCTGGTGTATTATCATCTGCATGTGCTGCAGAGCCCAGCCAATACCCACAGTGCTTTATGTGTAGCGTTTCCATGGTGATCTATTTTTATCCACAGTGGGAAAGCTAGGCATTAAAATATGCAATATTGTAGGTCCTCTCGCTCCCTCTCTCTTTTAAAAGGGTAATTTTTGAATATCGTATCAAGTGCATAAGCATATGCAAATATCTCCACCGAAAACTGATTCCAGCATAAAAACTGATTCTGAATAAATAGCACAGAGAAGATCGTCTGCAAGCGAGCTAACGTTCACACAAAGTGCAGAAATCAATCTTTCGTCATTTTAAAGCACACTTATTCCCTGCTCTCCGTCTATATTTGTCCCACATATACGGCGCTGCGAGACGAGTGTGTATGTGTCCTGGTTTTACACCCTAATTAATATGATATTCAGCGGTGTCACGAGTCCCCAGAGCGTGTCGATTCACACTCGTTCAGTGAGTAATGAGGTCAGCTTCACTCCTTCATGCCTCACTCCCTCGTTCACTCTTCATCTTAATGCTGATTCCAGTGTTTCATAAACTCAGTATGCAGTGAGCTTTAAAATACACCCTCTTTAGCTTTAGAGGAAATAAACTGGTTGTAGATCATTGTGAAACTCTGCCAGCATTTATTCATCTGTTGTTTCAAATACAAGCATGCAGTAAATATAGAGTGAGCGGTATGAACAAAAACCAGCAGTCGTCCACTGGTCATGTGCGCTACATTCCCATCTAGTGCACTGAATTCAGATGTGCTTTTGGTCAACTTCTTCCCATCCCTTGAAAACAAGTACAGTTTAGCATACTTTAGCAATACTTATTACAATATACTCAAGTGAACTGAATCTAATGTTTTCAGACACTTAATGACACTTAATTGGCAATGAAAATGTGTTACAGTTATTTAAACGTAAATGCAGTTAGCTGAACTTAAGAGTGCTTTATTGACCCAATTTTTATTTTTCTGTGAGTACAGTTTTTTTCATATCATTTTAAGATTTGATGTCCATTATGAGTGCACATTCAGTACAGTATAATGCACTTATTTTTAACGATTTTTCTGCTGTGGCTTTAGATGTTCTGTGATATGCAGAATAAGCAATTTTTTAAACTAGATTTGCAAGTATGCTCTTCAGTTGTACATGCATTGCTCTTGTGGTATCAATAAAATAATATATAATATAATGTAATATAATAATTTATATATATATATATATATATATATATGTATATATATGTATATGTGTGTGACCCAGGACCAAGTCTTAAGTGTCAATTTTTCAAAATTGAGATTTATGCATCATCTGAAAGCTGAATAAATAATCTTTCCATTGATGTATGGTTCTGGGTGTATGAATCTGAGGGTGCAAAAAAATCAAAATATTGAAAAAATCTCCTTTAAAGTTGTTCAAATGAAGTTCTTAGCAATGCATATTACTAATCAAAAATGAAGATTTGATATATTTACAGTAGGAAATTTACAAAATATCTTCTTTTTACTTAATATCCTAATGATTTTTGGCATAAAAGAAAAATAGATAATTTTGACCCAAACAATGTATTGTTGGCTATTGCTACAAATATACCCCAGAGACTTAAGACTGCTTTTGTGCTCCAGGGTCACATATATATATATATATATATATATATATAGTTTGTTTTTGTTTTCAAGGAAAGCTATAAATAGAGGCATAAACAATGAACATGATTGACATACTTATGTGCTCTTTTACGCTCACAGGCTTCCTCAGAGTCTAATAACTGAAGACTCTGAAGTGCATGAGGCGCCTTTATGAATCTGTATTTGTGTCGCACATGCAGTGATTTATTGTCTTTTGACTGTGGTTTTTATCACTGCAGCTATGTTTGAGCCGTTTGCTGACACCTGCTAATGACTGTGTTTATGACTCGCAGTCTAAACCGCATGAAACACTAACATATTTATATCTCCCCATGCTGTCTTCCTGTTCCTTTTAATAAAGCTTTAATGCCCTGATCACGTGATGACAGGCGTGCTCTGAGCCCGGCTTCGCTGAGTACATGCATGCGGTCGGGCGATCACAGGAGCTGGGCCAGCGTTCACGCCGGGTGGGACGGATGCTCCAGAGATCCCTCCACACACACACACACTCACACACACACACACCACACACACACACACACACACACTCTCAATTAAGATGGAATGTGTAATGAGTTTATTTTTAGCACACTGTGCTATTTGCAACCTGTGCGTTGTTTCCCAGCGGCCTCCTTCCCCTCCTCGTGTCACACGCTGCTGGCGTCTCTTGCGCTCTCTGAAACGCAGTCTCTGGGTTGCTCCGGGCCGCTCTGCTTTGTATTCCCATGGAAGCAGCCACCATCTTATTTCTCGCCGCTTTAGCTCGGTGTCGACTTTGTTTGATGATAATTCTGCTGTCAGCTGAAGCATGTGTTTCCTCCGACCACAGGAGCAGCTGGCATCACCGCCTTAAAGTTATGCAGAAAATCTCAAGGTCAAATATCATACATGAAGAAATGCCAGTATGTATTTTTGACATTATTTTGCGGGTGTCACATTCTTGCATTCAAAAACAGCTAGGTGGGATTCAGAAGTCTGAAGACGTGTTTATAGACAGTTCACTTCTTTTAGCATGACACAGTGTCTTAAAAACACAGCACTTGTAGTGTACATATATATATATATGGTTACACTTTATTTTGATAGTCCACTTTAGACATTCTACTAACTGTAAGTAACTTTGTAACTACATGTCAACTACATCTCAGCTAATTCTCAAAAATGAGCAGAAATATTTGCACGCTATCACGGGAGTTTGTGAGTTACGGGGAGTTTAATAGATGAATTTGTATCGTAGCCTACCACTGAAATGACCTGAGCAGCTTTATTAATGTTCTATAAAACCCGCTCATTCAATAACGTGCATTCATTGCATGGATGGGGCAAGAACGTAATGTAAGCATCTAAAATGCATGTAGGCTGTACAGTTCAGTTGAAAGCTTACCCCTTTTGACTTGCTGTTAATACTGAATGGAAGAATGGAAACTGAAAGTAAACACTGAAATAAGAGCTTGTGTGATGAAAGTTGCTCGACTGTAACGTAGCGTTCCCCTTCTATGACGTAAACGACCAACAATATGCAGTGATGCAAACTATTCAACTTTTTTGGTTCAAATTCCGCTGTTTTGAATTGAAAGTAGGTCTGTCATTTACGTGATTCATGTCATTCATAATTGATAATGACAACAATAGCATTTTTCTGTTTTGCGTTTTCAACAATACAACTAAAATTGAATGGGTGCATATTTTAAAATAAAAATATTATTTGCAGTTCAGATTGATTACTTTACAAAAAATCTTATTCTTGTTCTTTTACTGTTCTTTTTTCTTCTTTTAATTTCTTCTCAATTTACATCTTTTATTTATTTAGTTTCTTTAAATAAATACAAAAGCAGTCATCAATAGCACAGGTATATTTGTAGCAATAGCCAACAATACATTGTATGGGTCAAAACGATCCATTTTTCTTTTATGAAAGTAAAGATCATGTTCCATGAAGATATTTAGTAAATTTCCTACTGTAAATATATCAAAACTTCATTTCTGATTAGTAATATGCATTGCTAAGAACTTCATTTGAACAACTTTAAAGACGATTTTTTTTTAATATTTAGATTTTTTTGCACCCTCAGATTCCAGATTTTCAAATAGTTGTATCTCAGCCAAATATTGTCCGATCCTAACAAACCATACATCAATGGAAAGATTATTTATTCAGCTTTCAGGAACCCTTATGACTGACCATTGCTAATAATCAGAAATGTTTCTTGAGCAGCAAATCAGCATATTAGAATGATTTCTGAAGGATCATGTGACACTGAAGACAAATCCAGCTTTGATCACAGCAATCAAAAAAATCGCCAAGCTAGTGTATATTTGACATGACAAAACTCACTGTCCTCCCTCTCACATCAGTCGGGCATCGTGAAGTACTTCCCTTTTGTTAATCAGTTTGTTTAAATGATTTTTTTGTTAATTTACTTGATTGACTGATGCTTAAATCTTAAATTCAATCAACTTTTTTCACATTTGTTTGTTTGTTTGTTCTTTTGGCCCAATAGAAACTGCTTCTGTTACTCAGCTTGTACTGCAGTAACTAGTTCTGTGTGCTTTGTCACAGTCTACCTGTTCCATTAGCTTGTAGCTCAGCACACTTCAGCGTAAGACACTGCTGATATTGTGTGTGTTGGTGTGTATGACAGTAACTCAGTAACAGAGACACACGCGGTCACAGAGCGAGGGCAGCTGCCGCTGACAGCGGGCCAGACTCTGACTCAGCACAGCTGGATCCACAAACCCACTGAACAAACCCTGTGCATCACGGACCCTGGAAGACAAGGCTTGGCCCATCAGGCTTGTCCAGCTGCCGCTGCCAGCTCAGAGCCGAGCTCCTGAACGAGTGTGGAGATCCGCCGCAGCTCGAGTCTGATCACTGATCACTCCAGCTTTCCACGCGCCAGACTTCATGACTGGATCGCACAGGGTTTTTGAGCTTTCCCAGCTCACTGTACTCTGATTTCTCACCAAATGGCATTACTTTTTTTATTCTTGTCAGTTGCATTTTTATCAAAGTTATGTATGTCTTTCCATATAGTGCGTACTGGTTGACCTTTTTCTGCGTGATTCCTCTGTGGGTAAAGCATCTCAAACACGTTATGAAGGAAGTGGCATTGTTAAATTCCCCATGATTCCCATTCCTAGTGTCCCTAGTTTGGGCGTGGTTACAATCTTTTAATGTTTTTGAAAGAAATCTGATCATCATCTGATTATCAAGGCTGCGTTTATTTGATTAATATATATATATATATATATATTTTAAATAACTGTTTTCTATGTGAATATATTGTAAAATGTAATTTATTTAAATCTTTACTTAATTTTCAGCCTTATTACATTACTGCAGTTCTAATTCTAATATGCTAAATTTCTCCTCAAGAGTCATTTCTTATTATTAATATTAACAACTATTGATATTAATCAGACAAAACAAATCATTATGTGGTCATGATTTAATAAAATGAAGGAACAAATTCTTAATCTGTGGGCACAAGTTCACTAAAATTGGAAAAATAAACAATAGGTTCTGGGACCAAATTGTTAATTTGTGGGCACAACATATTTTTTTATTTAATTTTTATTTTATTTATTTTTTACAAAGAAAACAGTTGTGCTGCTTCATATTTTTGTGAAAACCGTAAAACAAAAATGTCTTTAAAAATGTCTTTTGTAAACAGCAAATGGCTGGAATACGCTACATGCTTTCAGCGTCAGAATCTGATTCCATCCAGTTGGAGGAGATCAAACTTGTTTGATATTTTTACACATAGGGCCTCATTTATCAATCTAACGTAAACAAGCGCAGATCCGTGCAACGGATCAACTTAAATCAACTTACGACAGACTTCACGTGTGATTCATGAAACATTCGTATGCCGCCAATCTCATCGTACGAATGATCGCACGTTGATAAATGTGGCGGCTGAAAACTATCGTCATTTGGATATCACACCCCTAAAAACACCCCGGTTTAGAAGCCTTGCCCCTAGAGTTTACGACACGGAGAAACAAAACCTGGTCAAAAAGAGGAAGTAATCTCATGAGAGAGAAATCGATCTTACTCCAAAAACACCTGTTAACCTTGTAACTGCAAACAATTACATTATTATTTTTTATGTATATCAGTAAATATAAGGAAACCTTTACAAACATAAACATTATTTAGCTTATGTGTGACCCTGGAGCACAAAACCAGTCTTAAGTCGCTGGGGTAGATTTGTAGCAATAGCCAACAATACATTGTATGAGTCAAAATTATCCATTTTCTTTTATGCCAAAAATCAATAGGACATTAAATAAAGATCATGTTCCATGAAGATATTTTGTAAATTTCCTACTGTAAATATATCAAAACTTCATTTTTGATTAGTAATATGCATTGCTAAGAACTTCATTTGAACAACTTTAAAGGTGATTTTCTCAATATTTAGATTTTTTTGCACCCTCAGATTCCAGATTTTCAAATAGTTGTATCTCAGCCAAATATTGTCCTGTCCTAACAAACCATACATCAATGGAAAGATTATTTATTCAGCTTTCAGACGATGTAGAAATCTCAATTTCGAAAAATTGACCCTTATGACTGGTTTTGTGGTCCAGGGTCACATTTAGTTCCTTTCAGTCCACAACAAATCCTTTACATTTAACGATAAGCAGCTATAAAGTTATATATTAAACTGTAATATAAAAAAATCACACTATAAGCTAGTGGCTTTTATTATAAACAGCACACAAATTTCAAGCAAAGCTGAAACGGCATTGTGCTCACGAGCCTCTCTCATTCAACAAGAATCCAAATGTTTCCATTTTTGCCATATTTGTATTATTTGGTATTACTACTATAATTTATTATGTAGCCTAAACATGACTTTATATTTCATTTATGTTCCAATATCCGCGTAAAATCCTTCACATGCGTAAAAATGTTTGTTTGGGCACTGCACGCTGATTTCACTGCGGACCTTTTAAAATAAACAGTGTAAGTTTTATATTTGGTTGACTGTGATTTAGTTTGATGATGCATAGCTGAAATGTCAAGCAGCGCTAGAACTAATGTTGTTTGTGTGCATGTGCGATCAGATGGGTTTAATAAAATCAAAATATAAAGAAATTCATTTCTGTTTTTCTGCGTGCACAGAAGCGCTGCAGGTGCATGATGCAACAACGTGTGAATCCTCATGGTCTGTTGTTTTTTTGCTAAAAAAATATTCTAATCTTACTGGTTACCGATCGACTAATGAGCTTCGGTTGTCGTTCAGGAAAATAATCTAAATGAACAAAATGCTGTTATTATACAATTCTCCACCAGATTTACTATGCTGCATGCAAGTTCAGGTAACTCAGAAACTTGCGTACACGAACTGAGACCAGACATCACATTTGATTGTAGCCACCAATAACGTCCATATTGATAAATGAATAAATAGTGTATGTTGCCTGGTGTTGTAAAAGTCGTGTAGTGCCTTAAGAACTGCATCTTGTCAGAGTTTGGAGAACTGCAAGCAGTCTAATTATCCAGGACTTGCTTCAGATCAGTCGACTAGTTGTCGAGGCAGCTCCCTGACTAGCGTGCGTCTCTGAAGCTGCGCTGCTGCTCTGAGTGTTAATGCAGAAGGGCTTTATGTAAGCGTGTAGATGGGCCTGCGCTGTGAGTCAGCAGGGTAATTGGAGACTGTGGGTGACATGAGGGCCCAATCTTACACAGAGGGATGGATTGCTCATTTTCCGTTCGTGGGCTTTACTGGATGTAAAGCCTTTTTCTGCTGCAGCGAAGAGAGCCGTTACATCTCTGAGCTGATGCTGCATGGGGACTGAGACGCTCATGGAGCCGTCCGTTAGCGTTCGCACTCATCTCAACGGCAGCTGATCGGGTGGAGCAGGAGCCTCTGGAAACACACAAGCTTCACGCTGCCAGCCTCGGTCATCAGCACTCAGTTCCACACTAACTAAAAACTAACTAAATAAATAAAATACTCTAATTTGTTACAAGCTAACTTATTCTTTTTTCCAGTATATATTTAAGTTTTTTTATTTGATATTAATAAAATGAAAAAAAAAGTCTTATGGCAAAGACAAAGAACTCATACACAGATTTTTTTTTTTTTTTTTTTTAATTTTTATTATAAAGACTTTATACCATACTTAACAGCATTTTTGAAAAAAGTTGCCAGCCACCGCCAGCGTTTTTGCTGATTTTCACTAAAATTTCTTGGCCACCAGAGTATTTTGTTGTATGAATATCTGATCATGCAATACATCAAAATAAAGATCAGTCCCTCTACTTTAAAAAAAAAAAAAAAAAATCTGTTTTATTCTAGTTTCAAGCACTTGAGTGTAGGTAGGTTTCATTAAAAAAGCAACGTTTTGAGCCAAAAGCTGAGAAAATCTCATTTTTATCAAATACTACATCTGGATCATATTCAGTAATATTATCAAAGCAAAGATGCAGTAGATGTCTTCCATCAGTATCCCAAAGCTTGCACAGGCCTTTAACTCGAGTGATTCTAGACTCATTCAGGAGATGTGTAATAGCGCCCCCTAGCACATAACAGCAAGAACACAGAAACCTGGACAATTCTGTGTTTGACGGGGAAAGCGTTAATATATTTTAGTTCAATATAATCATTTTTAGGCTTTTTTGTTATTTATTTTGCTTATTTTACTTTTCAAAAGACCTTGATGTTTATTACGATGTCTTTTTAAAATATGCATCATATTTTCATGTGCTATTTTTTCAATGCAGAAACAACATGATTATCAATTTGACCAATATAAAATGCACTTTCAACTTCTTGAGCCAATCGCATATTGTATAAATGTACTATATTATATTATATATTATAATAAATTTAGTTTGTCTGATGTTCTACACTTTGAACTGTGTATAATATAACAACATTTTAGCAATATACGTGTTTCTTGCGAGAATTTGATTTCGCCACACTCAGACGAGCATCGGAAGAGAAAACTGCATCTTACCGTCAGAGTGTCGTAGTTACAGTCTCGACCAGCAGGGGCAAACAGCCCGAATCTGATGTTGCCATGGTTACAAGTGACCTTCTGACCTCATTCACACTGAGAGCCACGGCGGTATCAGACGGGCCGTATGTGAAGCTGCTCTTCTCATGTTTTCTGCTGACTTGTAACGTTTGTCTTTGCTGTTTTCCCCACAGGTTTGGATGGAGTTGCCACAGATCTAGATAAAAGAAAAGAAGTCTTCGGGCAAAATCTTATACCTCCAAAGAAGCCAAAAACTTTTTTACAGTTAGTGTGGGAAGCATTGCAAGATGTGACCCTCATTATCCTGGAGATTGCAGCGCTGATCTCTCTGGGACTGTCCTTTTATCAGCCGCCTGGAGAGCGCAGCGAGTGTGAGTATCTTTGAAGCTGTCATAGACTTCTCCTATTATGCAACAAATGATTTGCAAATAAATATATAGCTGTGCACTTCTTATTAATTTATATATGTAACCAAGGCCCCACAGGGTTTTCTAGGCCCCCGCAATCCAATTGTCCTCGTTTATTGTTGCTCTAAACCTGTATGGCTTTATTTGTTCTGTTCAATCCCAGTGCTTTTCATCCATGCAGTGAGAGTCAATGGGGTCTGAAAAAAGTAGAAAAATATCTTCTTTTATTTTCAACCAAACAAATCAAAGTCAGAATTTATAGACAAAATATGTCACTTTAATGTTGAGGTTAGTTCATATTAACCAGTAGTGTACTGCAGGTACATGTGTGCTGCAGAAGTTTGATGTAATACTAATGTTGCTGTATAAGTTCACAGTTGCCCCAAAATGTATGTTGACAGTTCAGCCACATTTTATATTGCATTATATTGCACACATACCAAACCAGTGGTTTGGAGTCAAACACTGCACAAGCTTTTCTCACGTCTAACTTCACTGACCGAGCCATTTTTACATTGACTTCTAACCAGCTGATGTCGAGGTGGTTTATAATGGATGTCAATTCACAAACATTCCCTCTGGGCACAAAATCTGGTGCTCGTGGCATCTTATTCTGGCCAAGTACCGAGAAAAGAGTCTGACTGACATGTAAAACAATCAACAGCAATTAGTTTAGTTTTGACATGCTGCTGTTTAGAGACAGAGTTACCTGAAATACACACTACCACAATATCAGAGCAGCTGTTTGAAACAGTACAAACTACTTTTTTGTTTGAGGTTTTGATGAAATGTGTGTCTGTGCATCTATCTTCACTATAAATGATTTTACATGCAGTGACTTTCAGACATTTTTAAGCGTGGCTGAAGTGTCCAAATACACTACAAATGGTAATCTAAATGTGGTAGCATCTGAATGAACTGAATCCATCACTGAATCCACCTAAATACTTTGATTTATACCAACAAAACTCATTTTAGACATTTAATCAGACTGAAATAGCTCGTTGAGGTAACAGTTACAGTTTACTATTACACTCTTAAAAATAAAGGTGCTTCACGATGCCATAGAAGAACCTTTTTGTCTAAATGGCTCCATAAAGAACATCTGAAGAACCTTTCTGTTTCACAAAAGCTTCTTTGTGGCAGAAGAAGGTTCTTCAGATCATAAAAAGGTAAGAAAGAGAACCTTTGACTGAATGGTTCTTTCTATGGCATCGCTGTGAAGAACCTTTTAAACAGCTTTATTTTCAAGAGTGTATAATATATAAGTTATATATATATAATATCCAAACCTGTTTTGGTTGCTGGACGTCTGATGGGTGAAGCAGTGCTCAGCAGCGAGCATGACTGTGCATTCAGAGTGAGGGAATCCAGTGAAAGAACGCTTTCCAGGCCTCCAGACTTAATGAAGCGTGCACTGGAAGAATAACCTTTAGGTGAAGGCCATACATCAAGCCACCGGGCCGTAAAATGTGCATGGAGCTCAAAAGCATTAATGCTGAGCAAGTATTATCAATCACTATAATGCTCAAGGATTCAATTACTCCAGGAATGGAAAATGATCTTTTATTCCAGTGCAGTCTAGATCTGAGTAAAGAATAGCTCATGAGATCTTGAAACTCCTGGAACGCTGCTGAGTGAGAGCTGCGGCGAGAAACTCTCAGATACTCATCATTATCATAGAGCAGTTCATGTTCAGGTTCAAAACAAAGCTGCGATGCATGTTACTTATGTGAATCTGGCATAATATCATCGAACCTATAAGAACAGTTCATCCAAAAATGCAAAGTTGCTGAATATTTGCTCCCCCTCGGGCCATTCGGGTTTGTTTCTTCATCAGATGTGTCTCTGCATCAGTGTCTCAGCAATGGATGCTCTGCAGTGAATGGGTGCCGTCAGAATGAGAGTCTGATAAAAACATCACAATAATCCACACCACTCCAGTCCATCAGTTAACATCTGGAGAACACAAAAGCTCAAACAAATCCAGCATTAAGATGTTTTTATCTTCAAACCTTTGTTTCTTGCTAAAATTCGAGTATGTAATCCGTAATAACACTTCCATTCTGACGGCACCCATTCACTGCAGAGGATCCGTTTCTGAGCAAGTGAGAGAATGACACATTTCTACAAATCTGATGAAGGAACCTGAGGGTGTACGCATTTTCTGTTTTGGGTGAATATAATAATATGCATATTTGCACTGAACTAATGAAGCTAAACAACACTGAATCTAAACCACAGACATAAGATGATAGGAAAGGAACACAGAAAACAGCAAATAACTAACTGAATGTAATGTGACAATAGCTCAGCTGTTTTCAAAGTGAAGCAGATTTTTTACAGAAAGGACCGAGTTTGTCCAACAAGTATCAGAAGGGAGTGCTCATTTTTTGTGTTTCATGTCATATCAAATCTTGCATGAATCTTCACGACTGAACATGCTCTGAAATGATCCTTCCTCTCATATATCCCATAGTGCTGGAATGGACAATTCATTGTAGTCAGTGGGTTTGTTTGGACAGATCATTTAAATGAAGTTGCATTTTAGGTCTTCTTTATTGATAAGAACGCTTAATGAGATTCTGCTGCTGTCTTGGACTAGTTCAAGAACCAGGAAAGCTCTGCTTACATGACAAATTCTGTTATAGTGTTTTATATGTTTATAATGAAATTGTCCCCTTGAGAAACTTAATGTAGTTAACTACATTCTGTAGCTTAATTACTTTCTAAGAAGCTTGTAGCTTCCCTCACATGGTTCATTATAAGCACTGATATACAAATTGCACATTAATACGCGTGATACACCTGCAGTGGACTGTTAATGATCAGTGAGAGTGCGGCGGTAGAGAAGAGTGTCTGCAGATGAAGCGTTCGCACAAACATGAGCTTCACGGGCGTCCACACTGACACTGACTCTGAGATTTGTGACAGTTCTCCTGGTTTTAATGGAGAGCGGCGCTGTCTGTGTCTCTTAAGGAAGATGAATTGCACCGCTGCTCTGTGTGTCCAGACATGGCTGCCATTCAGATTGAATTATGCCTGTACAGATCTTCAAGCTGCAGCTCCCGCATGAAGAGAGGCATAGGCACCGTACAGATCGATGCAGGGAAACTCTCACTCTCCAGCCCAAGAGCTGGCAGCAGCACAATACACCTCAAGAAGGATTTGTAGCTTAAAATACATCATGAAGGTCATTTATTCACATAACCCTCAGGTTGGTACAAACATGCATGCTGGATTTTTTTTTTTTTTCATGCAGTTCATAAATAAATAATAATATATATATATATATATATATATAAATAATAATATATATATATATACTGTATATATATATATTAGTGCTGTCAAACGATTAATCGTGATTAATCGTATCCAAAATAAAAGTTTTTGTTTACATAATATATGTGTGTATATTGTGTGTATTTATTAGGTATATATAAATACAAACACATGCATGTATATATTTAAGACAAACATCTTATTTTTATATATTAAATATATTTGCATATAATGTAAAATATAAGAATATAAATATATAAATGTATGTACATGTAAATATTTGTAATATATATATACTGTATGTGTGTGTATTTATATATACACAATACATATACATAGTACACATACATGTATTATGTAAACAAAAACTTTTATTTTAGATGTGATTAATCACTTGACAGCACTAATATATATATATATATATATATATATATATATATATACACACACACACAAACACGCACGCACATACATGTGTGGAACACACAAGTACATTTTTAAAGAAATAATTTTACATTTTCTCTCTCTCTCTCTCTCTATATATATATATATGTAGAGGTGTGAGGGTGTCAAAAAATATGGACATAAATGCGGAAAGCAAATATAGTTAATATAATATAAGAAAAAAAATAATTTAGACACTATACAACTTAACTTTCTTATTGTTTTTTTTTTTTTAGAAGGAAGGAGTCAAAATAATTTTCTTTGGTGATCATCATTATGCTGAACCTATCAAATGAGCTTAAACCGGCACGCCAGAAATAGGTCAGAAACATGCATTTGTCTAACTCTGACAGAATTCTGATCAAATAAGCGCTAACTGCGCGTGTGTTTGGTGAAGTGTCAGAGTCACGAGCTGTTATCTAACAGCGCTCAGCACCGCGGACAGCTCCACACATCCTGCACACAATGAAGCGGTCTGCTGCGGTCCAATGAAGAGATGCTCCGCCATCAGGAGATTCCTTACTGCACAGACTAAAAATAGACATCTGAAACCCACACACAGCAATATTCATCAGAAGCCAGGGACAGATTTAAAGCGATAGCTCACCTCATAAATCACACCCCATCTCCTTCCAAAACCTTTTCTTCTTCCAGTTCAAGATATGTATGGATTTAAAGTGGCATAATTTTATTAAAAGTTCTGTAACTGATCACCTTTTCTTTAAATTTTTCACTTTTATCTTCTCTAGTTCATTTGGAATGGTGTGATGTATAAAGAAAAACTACTAAATCAATTTTAAAATGACAAACATTCCACTCAATTAAAATGAATGAGTTAGAATCATTAAAGGAAAATCTAGAAAGAGCTTTTTTAAAAAAAAAAAAAAATAAAAAAATAAGTTTGGCATGTCACAGGACATGTCAATATTCACTCATCTGTCATTTATTTTTCTATTTTTGCAACCATTCATTACATTTATTTGTTTATTTATATCAATGATTGTATTGCTTTATTTATTTCAGTATTTATTCATTTCCATATTGTCATTCCTATAGCACTAATGTGGAAAAAACTACAAGCTACTAACAGAAATGACCTACCTGTAATTTACATTGAAGCTAGTTAGGAGAGGAATGTATCTTTAAAAATAAAGAAATAATGATGATGATAATAATAATAATAATAATTCAATGACACACTTGAAACACAGAAACAACGACAAAAATCAGAAAGTATTTAAAACAATAAATAAATAGTTTTACAAAATCTACAGTATCCATCAAACATGCTCCGAAATGCTCTCTACTACTGATCTCTACTTTTCTTTTCTTTTTTTTTTTGACATTTAAATTGACAGAGTTTGTATTTTAGATCTACTTTATGTATAGCAGATGATTTAGTGAAATGCCGCTGATGTTTTGGACTAGTTCTTGCACTAGGAAAGGTCTATTTAAATGATGCATTACTGTGTTTTATGCTCATAATGACATTGTTCCCTTAAGAAGCTTAATGTAGTTAATTAAGGGTAGCTTGATTACTTTCTAAGTAGCTTGTAGCTTTCCTCACATGGTTTTGTCATAAACATTAGTATGCAAATTACATGGTAATATGCATTATACACCTGCAGTGGACTTTTAATGATCACTAACGGTAGAGATGTGCTGAGACGAGTCTGTGGACACCAAGATGCAGCGGCTGATCATGAGCTCCACTGTTTTTACTATTTTAATGTATTCCTTAAATCAGTCCAGTGTAGGGATGTTTCTAATGACAGGAGGAGGAGCATGCTATCATTTAGAGCCAGCAGAAGAAAAACTCTCACCCTGATTGATTTGAGTGCGAAGGAGAGTTGCTGAAGAATAAGAGAGCCAGCCAAACAAAAAGTGCAAGATGTCAAATGTTGGAAACAGTGTGTATGTTTGCAGTTTTCCTCAATTTGAATCAGACAGTATTTTCTATGTCCTGGTGTATTCAGCAGTGGCTGTGTCAGTGGACAGTGTGTACTAATGCTTTCCAGCAATCAGGCTGTTCCTGTGCTTAC